>CM077647.1:181931583-181951919 GCA_039707465.1 Rhabdophis nuchalis
AGAGAGAAAGAGAAAGAAAAAGAGAAAGAAAAAGATAGAGAAGAGGAATGAGAGAAGGAAGGAAGGGAGGGAAAGAGGGGCGGGAGGAGAGAGAAAGAAAGAGAGACAGAAAGAAAGAAAGAGATAGAGAAGAGGAAGGAAAGAAGGAAGGAAGGGAATGATGGAGAGAGGAGAGAAAAAGAGAAAGAAAGAGATAGAGAAGAGGAATGAGAGAAGGGAGGAAGGGAGGGAAAGATGGGAGGGAGGAGAGAGAAAGAGAAAGAAAAAGATAGAGAAGAGGAATGAGAGAAGGAAGGAAGGGAGGGAAAGAGGGGCGGGAGGAGAGAGAAAGAAAGAGAGACAGAAAGAAAGAGATAGAGAAGAGGAAGGAAAGAAGGAAGGAAAGGAGGGAGGGAGGGCATCCTTGAGACTGGAGCCCTTCCCATCCCTCCTCGGAGGCCTCCAGCTACCCCAGGGAGGGTCTGCATAGCCCCCCCCTCCCCCCTCTGGGAACCCCCTCCCCCTATTACAGCCTCCCCCCACCCAGGAGGCCCGGGGGGGGGGGGGGAGGTGTCCCACTGGGAGGGAGGGGGGGGCAGCAGACCTTGCCGTAGTCAATGACGGGACACTCGATGCCCGGGAAGAGGTCCTGGGTGATGGCGTTGAAGAGCGGGACGTCCCCGGAGGTCAGCTTGGCAATGTTCATGTCCTTCATGGCCATCAGAAGGATCTGCAAGGCAGGGGAGGGAAAAGTCAAGCTCCAGGTCCTCATGGAGGAGGTTCTCCCTCCCTCCCTCCCTCCTCCATTGGGATTGTCCCTATTTTATTTATTTTATTTATTTTATTTATTTTATTTATTTTATTTATTTTATTTATTTTATTTATTTTATTTATTTTATTTATTTTATTTACTTTATTTATTTTATTTTATTATATTTGACCACCATCTTTAAATCGCTCCATGGCTCGGGGCCTAGCTATGTACGAGACCGCCTCCTGCCCCATACATCCCTTCGTCCGGTCCGCTCCCACAGAGTGGGCCTACTCCGGGTGCCGTCGGCCGGGCAATGCCGGCTGGCGACACCCAGGGGAAGAGCCTTCTCTGTGGCGGGCCCAGCCCTCTGGAACGACCTACCCCCCGACCTTCGCACTACCTCGGACCTCCGCCTCTTCCGCCAACGTCTTAAGACGTACTTATTCCAACAAGCCGGCCTAGGATAGCCCCCACGTCTGACTTTTAAATATAAATTATAATTTGGTTATGGTCTTAATAACGGGTTTTAGCACGGGTGAATTAATTTAATATATTTTTAATTGATGTATATTGTATTTATGGTTTTATATAATGCCTGTGCGCCGCCCTGGGTCCTAACAAGGAGAAGGGCGGGGTATAAATTTAATAAAATAAATAAAATAAATATTATTTTATTTTATTATTTTATTATTTTATTTTTTCATTATATTTTATTTTATTTATTTTATTTATTTTATTTATTTTATTTATTTTATTTATTTTATTTATTTTATTTATTTTTTTTATTTTTTTTATTTTATTTATTTTATTTATTTCATTTATTTCATTTATTTCATTTATTTTATTTTTTCATTTCATTTCATTTCATTATTTTATTTTATTATTTAATTTTCTTTTATTATTTTCTTTTATTTTATTTTCATTATATTTTATTTTATTTATTTTATTTATTTTATTTATTTTATTTATTTTATTTATTTTATTTATTTTATTTATTTTATTTATTTTATTTTATTCTATTTTTTCTTTTCTTTTCTTATTTCCTTTATTTTATTTTATTTTATTTATTATTTTCTTTTATTTTTAATTTCAAAAACTTAAGCAGACTTTTTTTCCTCCCCCCCTTTGAAAACATTTCGCTTCTTCGGTTCTAGCGGAAGGTCCCCACCGAGAAGAGAGGAGAGGAGAGGAGGGCGGAAGCGGCTGGGAGCTCACCGGCCCTTCGCCTGCATGGAGACCCATTAGGGAGAGTCCTTGACTTACAACTGTTCCTTTAGCTACAAACCGTTCAAAGCTACAACAGCACAGGATTGTTGTTCACATTTGTGACCGTCGCCGCATCCCAGGCGTCACATGAGCCAAAGGCCGAAGCTTTTGCAACGGAACTGACTCACATTTATGACGGTTGCCGTCGCCCAGGCGATCCATTTTGGCAACCTTCCAATGAGCAAAGTGGAAGCCAGATTCACTTAATGACGGTGTGACTAACTTATCAGTTTGAGTGATTCGCTTAACAGTGGTGGGAAAGAAGGGAGGGAGGGAGGGAGGGAGAGGGAGGGAGGGAGGGAGGGAGGGAGGAAGGAAGGAAGGAAGGAAGGAAGGAAGGAAGGAAGGAAGGAAGGGAGATGGTGGCAGAAAGGAGAAAGATGGGAAGGTAGGTAGGTAGGCAGGTAGGAAGGATGTAAGGAAGGAAAATGAAAAAGAAGGAACAGAGGCAGGGAAAGAGGGAAGGAGTGAAGGAAGGAGGGAGGGAGGGAAGGAAGGAAGGGAAGTTGGAGGGAGAGAGAGAAGAAAGGAAGGAATCAGGGAGGAAGGGAAAGAGGAAGGAAGGAAAGAAAGATGGAAGGAAAGAGAGGAAAGAAAGGAGGGAATGAGGGAGGAAGGGAGAGAGGAAAGGAAGGTAGAGAGGGGGAAGGAAGGAAAGAAGGAAGAAAAAAAGAAGGAAGGAAAGAAGAAAGGAAGGAAAGAGAGAAGGGAGGAAGGAAGGAAAGAAGAAAGGAAAGAAAGAAGGAAAGAAAGGAAAGAAAGGAGGAAGGAAGGTAGAAAAAAGGAAGGAAAGAAGGAAAAAGGAAGGAAAGAAAGAAAGGAGGAAGGAAGATAGAAAAAAGGGAAGAAGGAAAGAAAGAAGGGAAGGAAAGAAAGAAGAAAGGTAGAAAAAGGAAGAAAAGAAGAAAAGGAAGGAAGGAAAGAAAGGAAGGAAAGAAGGAAGGTAGGAAAGAAGGAAAGAAAATGAGAAGGAAGAAAGGAACAGAAGGTGGTAAAGAGGGAAGGAGCAAAGGAAGGAGGGAGTGAAGGAAGGAAAGATGGAGGGAGAGAGGGAAGAAAGGAAGGAATCCGGGAGGCAGGGAAAGAGGAAGGAAGGAAAGAAAGGAAGGAAGAGAGGGAACGAATGAGGAAGGAAGGAAAGAAGGGAACACCTGAAGGAGGAAGGGGAGAGGAAGGAAGGAGATAAAAAAAAGGAAGGCCCGTCACAAAAACGGCCCCAAAGGAAAGTCATAAAATGGGACAAACCCCATTCAGCAAACAATGCCGCTTAGCAACGGAAACCTTGCCCCCCGCTTGCGGCCGTAAAGCCGAGGACTTCCTTGCGGCAGCCTCAGAGGAGCTTCACCAGGCCCCTCGGCCTCCTAACCCTCGCAGCACCCTCCCCGCCCACCCACCTCCTCGTCCGAGAGGTCCGGTCGCACCCGGCGCTTCTTCCCGGCGTAGCGCAGGAGGGAGGTGAGCGCCCGCAGGCCGAAGTCGTAGTGGTCCTGCTTGGAGAGCTGCTGCACGGCCAGCGAGTAGAGGGTGTAGACCTTCTTGGCCAAGATCTGGGAGGGAGGAGAGAAATGGGAGAATAGCTGCCGAACAAAACTCCTCATCGGCAACAGGGAAAAGCTTCCGGCCAGGAAAGACTCAGTCCCATTCAGTTGCTCAGACTTCCACCCCGTCCCACCCGGATACCTTGCAGTTGTTGAAGCCTTCCCCGAACAGGATGATCTCGGCAATGAGGGTGGAATCCGGCACCACCATGGAGATGGGGCGGAACATGGACTTCAGGTTGTCCGGCAGTTCCGTGCGCCCGGCGTAGCCTGCCAAAGGACCCCGGGGAAGAGGAGGTCAGAGGAAAGGGGCAAGGGGCAGCCGTAGGTAGGTTGTCTACAAGCTGGGCCGCTTTCGGAGGGGTGGACTACAACTCCCAGAATCCCCAGCCAGCATTTGTGAGATATAGATACAGCTCTGGCTGCTTTAAGATGGGTGGACTACAACTCCCAGAATCCCCCAGCCAGCATTTGTGAGACATAGATATAGTTCAGGGTTAAATACAACAATCAGATTTTTCTTCTGATTGCTGTTAAAACTATTTTTTTCAATCTTAGCCCTTTCACGACTCGTGGACTTCAACTCCCAGAATTCCTCAGTCAGTGTGGGGAATTTGGGCCCTTTCATGACTCATATGGACTTCACCTCCCATAATTCCTGATCCAAAATGGGGAACGATGGCCCTTTCACGACTCGTGGACTTCAACTCCCATAATTCCTCATCCAAAATGGGGAACGATGGCCATTTCACGACTTGTGGACTTCAACTCCCATAATTCCTCAGCCAGCGTGGGGAATTTGGGCCCTTTCATGACTCATATGGACTTCAACTCCCAGAATTCCTGATCCAAAATGGAGAACGATGGCCCTTTCATGACTCGTGGACTTCAACTCCCAGAATTCCTAAACTGGCATGAGGCCCTTTGAACCATGGTAGCTCAGGAATTCTGGGAGCTGAAGTCCACGAGCCATATAAGGGCCCAAATTCCCCACCCCGGCCTCAGGTGGTCACTTCTGGTGCTCTTGCAGGCCCGGAGCCGTCCTTCCCGCCCCATCTCTTCCTGTCTGGGGGAATTCTGGGAGTTGAGGTCCACCCCTCTTAAATTTGCCCCCATTAAAGTCTCGGATCCCACCAGGTCCCACCTGGGTTCATGGTGATGAAGATGCCGCAGGACCACACCAGGTTGATCTCGTGGCCTTCGAAGGTGAAGCGGGTCATGTTGGCCGCCAGGGCGGACAGGATGGAGAGGATCTGCTGGGCCACCACCGAGAGGACCTCAATGTTGATGCGGTTGAATTCGTCAAAGCACCCCCAGGCGCCCGTCTGCGAGGGGAGGGGGGGAGAAAAGCAGCGGGGGGTCAGCCGGGAGACCACCCACTCAACCACGGTGTCCAATCTTGGCCACTTTAAGACTTGTGGACTTCATCTCCCAGAATCCTCCAGCCAGCCATCTGGACTGGGGGCTTCTGGGAGTTGAAGTCCGTGCAATTTAAAAGACACATCGATTGAAAAACGCTGTTCTAGGACACGGGTGTCCAATCTTGGCTGCTCTAAGACTTGTGGACTTCAACTCCCAGAATCCTCCAGTCCGCCATCTTGAACGGGAAATTTTCCAGTCAAGATGGCTGGAGTCAAGATGGCGGACTGGGGGATTCTGGGAGTTGAAGTCCATGCAATTTAAAAGACACACGTGATCCCTTCACGATGGGCACAGTCAGTGGGGAATCTGGATTCAGTCAGCGACCGTGCGGCTCCCTTAACAATGGTTGCAATTCACTTAGCGACAGTGGCAAGGAAGGCCGTAAAACGAGGCAAAATTCACTGAACAACTGACTCGCTTAGCAACAAAAATGCTGGACCCTGAAAAAGGCAACGTAGGACCGTTTTTCACCCTTACGACCATTGCAACATTCCCCCATGGTCACCTGATCAAAATTCGGATGCTTGGGTGCTGACTCGTATTTATGACCGTCGCAATGACCTGGGAGGGTATCATGCAGTCCCCTATTACGGCCATCTGACCAGCAAGTCAATGGGGGGAAGTCCGATTTGCTTAACGACTGTGCTGCTAACTGAAAAATTGGATCAATCAATCAAACAAATGAGTTTTGCTCCAGGTTATGTCCTTTCTGGATACCGTTGCTAAGTGAAACAACTGCAGGGATTCACTTAACAGCGGTATCGGGAAAGGACATAACGTGGAGCAAAACCCGTTTGATCGATTGATCCAATTTATCGGCCGCCCATCTTACCACGGGTTGACGACACTTTGTCTTGCTTAGCGACAGAAATCCGGTCGTTAAGTCGAGGACTGCCCTGTAAGAGGCTCACCTGGGCGAGTCCGGAGTACATGCGCCCCATGGACTTGTAGTCCAGGCCCTCCGAGCAGTTCACCACGATGACGTACATGCCGAGCGCCTTGCCCAGATCCTTCACGGTCTCGGTCTTGCCGGTGCCCGCGGGGCCCTTCGGGGACCCTCCTCGGTGGAGGTGGAGGGCCGTGGTCAGCGTCATGTAGCATCTGAGGAGGAAAGTAATCACAGGGGGCTCAATGACCCAGCTGCCTTGCCTTTCACGGCAGGCTGTCCTCGACTTACAACAGTTCACTTAGCGACCACAATTAGAGCGGGGCGGTGGGCTAGAGGTGGCGTTCTCGCCTCCCAATCAGGAGGCTGCGAATTCGATCCTGGGCGGAGGCAGATATTTCTCTCTCTTTGGACAGGTTGAAAAAAATATCTGTCGAACAAAACTCCTCATCGGCAACAGGGAACGGCAACCGGCCAGGAAAAAACTCAGCTTCATTCAATTGCCAAGATTCCTCCCCGCAAGGGATTACGGGGTTGTTAAAAGAGGACGCTTTAGTGGCCATAATGGCAACGGTCCTGGAAAGAGTGACTCGCGACCATTTTTCACACGTACGACCGTTTTTCACACTTACGACCATTACAGGGATCGAAATTCAGACGCTCAGCAACCGGCTTGTATTTACGACGGCCGCAGCGTCGCTCACTCGTGTCCTCCCACCTTCAGAGGAGTCCAACTCAAGCCCCTCCCCTCTACTCCTAACCTCACCCCCCACCCCCAGCGGCCACAGGGCACCTGTCAGTCAGAGGGGTGATGACCAGCCGTCCGGAGTTCCCCAGATACTCGTAGCCGTAAGCGAACTGCGTGTTGGTTTGTCGAATCACGCAATCGTCCAAATCCTGCAAAGGAAAGGAAGTTTGGGGGTGGGGGGTTCCTTGCGGGCGTTTCGTGACCCAACTAGGGAACGTCATCAGTGCTAGGAGGAGTGGGGGGAAGAGGAGGAAGAGGAGGAGGAGGACGACTGTGGGGTCCTTGTTGGTCTCTGAACTTGTTGGTTTTCTTGCAGATGTTTTGTAACCCAACTGGGAGCATCATCAGTTCTGGAAGGGAGAGGGGCTTGGGGAGCGAAGGAGGAGGAAGAGAAGGAAAAGGAAGAAGGAAGAAGGAGAAAAGAAAAAGAAGAGGAGGAGGGAGAAGGAGGGGAAAAGGAGGAGGAAGACGCAGAAGAAGAGGAAGGAGGAGAAGAAGAGGGAGAAGAAATAGAAGAAGAGGAGGAGGACGGAGGAGAGGAGGAAGAGAAGGAAGAAAAAGAAGAGGAGGAAGGAGAGGAGGAAGAGGAAAAGAAGGAAGAAGAAGAAGAGGAGGAAGGAGGAGGAGGGGAAAAGGAGGAGGAAGACGCAGAAGAAGAGGAAGGAGGAGAAGAAGAGGAAGAAGAAATAGAAGAAGAGGAGGAGGAAGGAGGAGAGGAGGAAAAGAAGGAAGAAAAAGAAGAGGAGGAGGGAGGAGGAGGGGAAAAGGAGGAGGAAGACGCAGAAGAAGAGGAAGGAGGAGAAGAAGAGGAAGAAGAAATAGAAGAAGAGGAGGAGGAAGGAGGAGAGGAGGAAGAGAAGGAAGAAAAAGAAGAGGAGGAAGGAGGAGGGGAAAAGGGGGAGGAAGAAGCAGAAGAAGAGGAAGGAGGAGAAGAAGAGGAAGAAGAAATAGAAGAAGAGGAGGAGGAAGGAGGAGAGGAGGAAGAGAAGGAAGAAAAAGAGGAGGAAGGAGAGGAGGAAGAGGAAAAGAAGGAAGAAGAAGAAGAGGAGGAAGGAGGAGGAGGGGAAAAGGGGGAGGAAGAAGCAGAAGAAGAGGAAGAAGGAGAAGAAGAGGGAGAAGAAAGAGAAGAAGAGAAGAGGAGGAAGGAGAGGAGGAAGAGGAGGAAGAAGAAGCAGAAGGAGAGGAAGGAGGAGAAGAAGACGAAGAAGAAATAGAAGAAGAGGAAGAGAAGGAAGAAAAAGGAGAGGAGGAAGGAGAAAAGAGAAAGGAGGAGGAAGGGAAAAGGAGGAGGAAGAAGCAGAAGAAGGAGAAGAAGAAGAGGAAGAAGAAATAGAAGAAGAGGAAGAGAAGGAAGAAAAAGGAGGGAGGAGGAGGAGAAAAGCAGGAGGAAGAGAAGGAGGAGGAGGAGGAAGAGGAGGAAGAATAGGGTCCTTGCTGCTCTCTGAGCTTGCTTGTTTTCTTGCCGACGTTTCACGACCCAGCTAGCTAACACCATCAGTACTAGTAGGGAGTGGGTTTTGTGGAGAGAAAGGAGGAGGAGGAGGAGGAGGAGGAGGAGGAGGAGGAGGAGGAGGAGGAGGAGGAGGAGGAGGAGGAGGAGGAGGAAAAGCACCGTGGTGCTCTCTAAGCTGGCTTATCTTACTGTAGACATTTCATGACCCAACTAGCTAACGGCATCAGGGCTAATGCATTGAGGAAGGGTCCACTGGGGTGTATTTGTGTGTGTGCCAGCCTCCTACCAGCCAAGTGGGCAGCCCTTTGGGGCTTGACACCCCCTGTGCTTCTCTGCATGCCCAGCAGAGGGCAGCGTCTCCCAAGGCTGGAGATAACAAGCTCAGCCCAACCAGCCTGCGGCCGGTTCTCTCCAGCAGAGGGCAGCAGCGGGACCTCTCCACCGCCACTGGCTGGCATTGCACGCTATTTCGGGGGTGGGGGGTGGCATACCGGCCCCCTGCCCTCCCCTCCGCGCGCTCCTCACCTTCTCCCAGTAGAGGCGCAGCTGGCTCAGCCACTCGAAGGACGTCACGTCCAGCAAGCCGCTCTTGTACAGCTTCTCGATGACGTCCCGGGCGTGGACCTCCACCGTCACCAGGGCCACGATCTTCAGGCGCATGATTTTGGTCAGGCTGCCCCGGATGGCCTCCGAGTACTTGTTGAGCATGGAGATCTAAATCCCCGCGCGCACACACACAAACAAGAGTTCTGGTTTTGGGGCCGCGTAGAGCTTCCAAAGCCAGGCGCAGTCTATCTTAACGATTCGGGAAACGGTCGATCCTGCAAAAGGCTATAGTCTGGGGGGGGGGGGGGTGTTTAGATACGGGGAGTCCTCGACTTACGACGGCAGTGGCACCCGGCATTTCTGTTGCTAAACGAAACAGTGGCGGAGTGACGTTTCGCCCCGTTTTTTTTTTACCACTTTCCTTCCCACCGTTGCTAAGGGAATCGCTGCGGTCGATCTGGGAGTCGCACGGTTGTTAAGTGAATCGGGCTCCCTACCGTCGACTTTGCTTGCGGGGAAGGTTTGGCCACCGATTCACATTTATGACGGTCGCAGTCCGTCGTCACTGCTCCCCTTCTGGCAAGCAAGAGACCAGGAGAAATCTAGATTCACTTAGCGACCGTCGCCGGAAAGGCTGTCAAATGCGGAAAGATTCATTTAACAACGGTCTGACCTCGCAACAGACATTTTGGGCCCAATTGCCATAAATCGAGGACTATCTGTCTTTCCTGGTATTGTATTAAAAGTTGTGCTCGACTTACAGCCACAGTTCAACCCAAAAGTTCCATTGCTAATCAGGACAGTTGTTAAGTGAGGTCGGCCCCATTTTACCACTTTCCTTGCCCCTGTTGTTAAGTGAATCGCTGCAGTCGATAAGTGACTCACATGGTTGTTAAGTGAATCCATCTCCCTCATGAGCTTGGCTTGTCGGAAGATCGCCAAAGAGGATCGTCATAAACACGAGTCATTTCCCAAACATCCGAATTTTGACCGGGTGACCATTGGGGATACTGCCACGGTCGTAAGTGTGAAAAACTGTCCTCAGCCCCTTTTTTCCAGTGCCGTCGTCATTTTGAACGGTCCCTACATCACCTTCTTTTAACGACCCCATAAGGACTTCCTGTACTGTCGGGGGCTGCGAGGGGGACGTGCGGGACGGCGAGAGTCCCGGGAGAGCCTCACCTGCTTCTTCTTCATCGCTTTGAGGTACTTCTTGTCGCCCCGTTCCTTACAGGTGGCCAAGCACTTGCTCACGTCGGTCGTCCACTGGATTTGGCTCGCGGTGATCACCATCTGGTGGAGGTTGCCGGGACGGGGTGGGGGGAGAGGAAGGAATCAGCTCATGGATGCTCATTTGGGGAGGGGGGACAAGGGAAGGAGACCCACCACCCCGTTCCTCAGCTGGATCTGGGGGGGGCCGAAGGAAACAATCACCCCTGGACGTCTCCGCTCAACGTCAACATTTTAAGGAGGACTCAGGGGGAACGTCTAGCAAAGTGGGGTTCACGGGAGATTCCGGTTATAGCTATGGGGGGGTTGAGAGAGCCCACCCCATAAGGACCCCTCCCTCCCTTCATCTTCCCCTTTTGGCCGCAGGTCAAAGACGCCGACGATCCTCCTACAGGCAGGATAGGGACCTAAACATTGAAGTGGGCAGAGCCACAGAAGAAGACCAGCATGTGCCACCAAAAAAAGTTGGGGTGCCTGGCCATTTCGGGGCTCGCCATCCTCTTGGTATCGTCCAGGACACCCCAGAGACTCCATATGACCTCTCGGTCCAGCTCCGCGTCCTCACCTGTCCCGGCCATTCCTTCACCCATTTGTCTCTCTTGGTCAACATCTTCTTCAAGGCCAGACGGCAGTTCCGTAGCACTTCCCTCAACGTCCAGCGCATGGCCCTCTCCACGTCGCACAGCCACTCCTGGGACACATATGATTCTCGGTCACAACGGAGGAGTCGGCCCAGGAGGACCATCGCTACCACCCCACCCTTGTGGGACAATCCAGTGGAGAAGGTAGGGAAATCCCACCCAATAAGATCGTGCGTGATCTGGGCAGACAGAAAGCCATGGCGATGATGGACAGAAGACCAAGAAAGGGATTCCAGGATTGGAGCTCCAAGCAAGCTCTCATCCAGCAAGAACGAGTAGACCAGAGAGAGAAGGGGATGGGCCAAAGGTGGCATCTTCAACACCTTCACAGTTATCAAATGATTCCAGGTTGAAGCCAAGGAGAAGCCGCTCACCTCCACGGGTCCTTCCAGCAGAACGGAGTGGGTGTAGTCCACGTATTCCCCATCCAAAGAGAACATGCCGACGGCTTCGGACCGCTGAGTGGTCCCAATCTGAGCGGGGAAAGGAGAAGAAGTTGTCTCCACCGGTGTCCCATCATCTCCTGACCTTTGGGCTTGCCCACCAAAAGTGCCAAATCCAAGCAGAATTCTGACTACCAATCACCCACAGCGTGGCGTGGAAAGGAAGAGGAGCCATCATCATTATTGTCATCGTTGGAGTTGGAAGGGACCTTGGAGGCCTTCTATCTAGTCCAACCCCCTTGTTCAACCAGGAGATCCTACTGCACCATTCTAGACAAATGGCTGTCCGTGATGGAGCACCCACAACTTCTGGTGGCAAGCCGTTCCGCTGGTGAATTGTCCTCACTGTTAGGACGTTTCTCCTTCTTTCTAGGTTGTTCTAGACCTAAGAACATCTTAGATCTTCGGTCTAGAACCTCTTAGAAACCAAAGAGATCTGGACAGGGGACCACGGTCTTCCGTGAGTCCTACCTTCTGAATTTTGAGGCACTTAATGTTGTCAAAGCACTTCTTCAGGTGGGGCTGGACGGCCTCCGGGTTACGGGACTGGCCCAAGATCTCCAAGAGGTCATCGTTGGAGAGGAAGTAGAAACGGGGAAAGATATGACGCTTGGTCTCCAAGTACATGTCCAGGGACTTCTGGATGTCCTCTAAGGCGCTGTTCATTTCGACCAGTTTATCCAGGAGTCCTGCAGGGAGGAGAAGCACAGAAGACTCCTAAGGGTCAAGAGTCATGGCCAAGAAACCTGCTCTCCTCAGAGGTCTCAGAATCCTGAAGGCCTCCTACGACCTTCTTCCTATCTCCAGAGGTCGAGGGAGAACCTAGAAAAGTTGGGCGCAAAGCAGACTGGGTTTCTTCCCCTGAGCTGTGGCGCCTCCCTCCACCGTGACGGAAACGAGGAACAAGGAACCTGGGTAGTGAGTAGCCCTCAGGGCGTTGTTGTCCTTCACAAAGCGGTCCATGATGGTCTTCCAGCTGCTGTTGATGTTGTCAAAGGAAGACGATTCCCCGGGCAGCTGCTTGCGGATATCTTCTCCCAAGAAGATGTTCTGGAGACGAAGGAGAGACGAAGATACATCTGGATTTGTTAAGCAGACAACCCTTTCGTGGGAAGGGTAAGGCCGGTCGGACTTGCTTCCCCTTTCAATATTGCTCGTCGCCACTCCAGTGGTCTACTGCCCCACCGAAGGGACGGCGGAAGGAAACGAAGGAGGAGAACCTCACCTCCAGGTACATCCACTGCCGCTGGACGGTCAGTACCATCTCGATCACCTCCAGGATGAGCGAGAGGCAGCGTTCCCACCGGTCCACGTCCTTCTCGAACGGCTTCACAAAACGGGACGCCTTCATGGTGGAGAGGGCCACCTGGTTGTCATCCAGAGCCTGGAAGACCTCCTCCGTTCCTCTGAAGAAAGAGAGACTCTCTGAGCGCAGGACCTCAAAGAAGACCAAGGAGCAGAGGACTCCTGAGTCAGAAGATCTGGACCTCCGCTCTCCCCGACCTAGAACCCATCATGGATCGCATCCAAGTTCGGTCAGATAAAGATATAGGACACAATTCTACATTCCCCCATTCCCACTCCCGAGATTGTGGAACTCGTTTGGATCTCAGAAGACGTTCCAACGAGGATACTAGAGGTTGAACCGTGGTGTCCTTGAACCGCCCTTGAATCAAATTTGGAGAGGACCAAGGACACCGAAGAAGGATTCACCCAGTAGATTGTGAAGTCCCAGCAGGAGACGCCTCCCACCTTCGGCTAGAGTCGGATGTCAGATTACTACTGCAGGCTTGGGAGGCATGCACCTCATTGGGGAATGTGATTTATGACACAGACTGAGGGCAGGGACGGAACAGGGGTAAAGTTCAGCTCTCATGCAAATGAGGCTCAGATCCGACTGCAGTAGGGCATTGCCGGAATGGTGTTCCTAATACATGACTGGTTTTCTTTCGGAAATCGGACAACCGCCACTGGTCCTGACGCCCCATGGCCGTCCTTCTCCTATCCCTGAACCCAACCCACCTACCTGACCCGGTGGTGTCCTTTCTCTTTGTAAGGCACGATGTCCAACGAGGTGACAGCCCAGGTCTTCGCGATGTTCTCAAGAGCCTGGGAGGAGAAGGACACGAGGACTAGTCATCCCTTCGTTGGGAACGCTTGTTGGTGCTCCTCAACGCGACACGCGAGAAGAGTGTCACGGAAGCCAGAGAGCCTCTCTAGGCTTCTGATGATCAATCCTCAGGCTCTCCTCCCAAGAGGGGAAGAGTTCGGCAGAGTTGACCGGCCGGTCAACAGAGCAGGAGAGGCTTACCTGCTCGATGGCCAGTTCCTTGGTGGCCGAGGAAGAAATCTCAGCGATCTTCTCTACGTGTTTGTCTAAGCCCAACTCGATGATGTTTTCCAGTCTGAAGTCCTCGGCGTCTTGATCGAAGGTCCGAAGGACCAAGTCCTTCACCTGGTCCCAGTGTCTGCAAGGAACCAGGAATGGATGGATGGATGAGTCTGTCTGTCTCTCAATCTGTCTGTCTGTCTGTCTATCTATCATCTCTCTATATGTCTATCTTCCTTCCTATCTACCATCTCTCTATGTCTGTCTTTCTTTCTTTCTTTCTTTCTTTCTTTTTTTCCTTCCTTCCTTCCTTCCTACCACCTCTTTATGTCTGTGTCTTCCTTCCTTCCTTCCTTCCTTCCTTCCTTCCTTCCTTCCTTCCTTCCTTCCTTCCTTCCTTCCTACCATCTCTCTATATGTGTCTTGGACTATCTACCTTCCTTCCTTCCTTCCTTCCTTCCTTCCTACCTACCTACCTACCTACCTACCTACCTACCTACCTACCTACCGTCTCTTTATGTCTCGCAGTCTGTCTTCCTTCCTTCCTTCCTTCCTTCCTTCCTTCCTTCCTTCCTTCCTTCCTTCCTTCCTTCCTTCCTTCCTTCCTTCCTACCATCTCTTTATGTCTCTCAGTCTGTCTACCTTCCTACCTACCTACCTACCTACCTACCATCTCTCTATGTCTTTCTTTTTCTTTCTTTCTTTCTTTCTTTCTTTCTTTCTTTCTTTCTTTCTTTCTTTCTTTTTCTTTCTTTCCTTCCTCCCTTCCTTCCTTCCTACCACCTCTTTATGTCTGTGTCTTTCTTTCTTCCTTCCTTCCTTCCTTCCTTCCTTCCTTCCTTCCTTCCTTCCTTCCTTCCTTCCTTCCTTCCTACCATCTCTCTATATGTGTCTTGGACTATCTACCTTCCTTCCTTCCTTCCTTCCTTCCTACCTACCTACCTACCTACCTACCTACCTACCTACCTACCTACCTACCGTCTCTTTATGTCTCGCAGTCTGTCTTCCTTCCTTCCTTCCTTCCTTCCTTCCTTCCTTCCTTCCTTCCTTCCTTCCTTCCTTCCTTCCTTCCTTCCTACCATCTCTTTATGTCTCTCAGTCTGTCTACCTTCCTACCTACCTACCTACCTACCTACCTACCTACCTACCTACCTACCTACCTACCATCTCTCTATGTTTGTCTTTGTCTCTATCTATCTATCTATCTATCTATCTATCTATCTATCTATCTATCTATCTATCTATCTATCTATCTATCTATCTATCTATCTATCTATCTATCTATCATCTATCATCCCTCTCTCTCTCTCTCTCTCTCTCTCTCTCTCTCTCTCTCTCTCTCTCTCTCTCTCTCTCTCTCTCTCTCTCCACCCACCCACCCAATTCCGTTCACCCACCCATCCTTGGTCAACTCAGCCACCCCCGGACAGTGATTCCTGACCAACGGAAGCCGCCTACCTCTCTCGCAAAGCTGGGTTCCTGAGGTCCGTGATCAAAGGCATGGTCCTCTTAAACTGCTCGATCTTGGCCTTGGAGGTGTCAATGATCTCCCAGTTCCGGTCCTTCGGTCACAAAAGAGGGTGGGGTTGGGGGGGTTGAAACGCTCGTTCAATGACGCCAACGGGGAAGCATTTGATCTCTGGACTGGGGCGGCCAGTGGTTGATGTTGGAGGCCTCAACCTCAATTCAGTTGGGGGGTAGTTCGTGATGCTTCCCCAGCTGGGTGCTTTTCTCGCGGATATTTCATGACCCATCACTGGTCATCACTGGTCCTAGAAGGGGAGGAGGCTGCAGAGAGGGAGAGGAGGAGGAAGAGGAGGAGGAAGGGCAGGAGAAGGAAGAGGGCGAGTGTGGGGTCCTTGGTTCTCTCTGAGCTTTATGGTTTTCTTGTAGACATTTCATGACCCAACTAGGGAGCATCAGGAATACTAGAAGGGAGTGGGGTTTGGAGAGTTGGGGGGTGGGGTGGGAGGAGGAGGAGGAAGAGGAGGCGGAAGAGGAAGAGGAAAAGAACTGTGGAATCCTTGGTGCTCTCTGAGAGGGGTAGTTTTCCTGCAGGCGTTTCATGACCCAACTAGGGGACGACATCAGCGCGAGAAGGGAGCAGAGTTTGCTCTCGTTTCATAGACTGATGACTTGCCCTCTCGGTTGGTGGTTCTTTGATTCAATCCGGTGGACCTAGGTTGGGCTGTAGTGGAGTGGGGAATCCCTCCATCCATCCTCACACACCCCCTCCTCCCATCGAACTTTGAACCCAGGTCCAAAAGGGACGCGGAAAAGACCCATCCTGCACAATCCCCTTCTCGGCCGAGGAGCTCCCGAATCCGCCTCCCCTCTTTCCCCACCGCGACGCAGCCCGGAGCTCACTTGCCTTCAGCTCCTTGCTGAGCTTGTTTAGCTTCCGGAAGAGGGCGAAGGCGGTGTTCTCCATCACCTCCGTCTTCAGGGTCTTGAAGCTCCCGTTCTTCCACTCTTCCCAGTGGACCTCCCATTCCTTCGTGATCTCCCAGACTTGCTGGATGTAATCCAGCTCCTGCAGAACCCAGGGAGACAAGCCCAGAGGTGAGACGTGAAGGCCGACCTTGGGATCTGAGATCTTCTCGAGAAGGTCAACGGCAGAAGGCCCTCTTACCCTCTCCAGCTTCTGAAGGTCTTTGGAGGCCGGCTGGTCAATCTTGAAGATGCCCAGGTTGGAGCGCAGGGCGTTCTCCTCCTCCTTCATGGTGGCCAGCAACTGCCTCATGGCCAGGATCTGCTCCAGGGCAGCGTCGGCCGAGACGGCACTGGTGAAGGGACCTGCCAGTGGAGAAGGACAGAAGACAGGGATGACTTCCAGGCTTTCTCTGGGGGTGGGCAGCATATTAGAGCTATGCCTACTTCCAATAGTTAGAAGATTCCTGCACAGAGACTTTTAGCAATGAAGCAGTTTAGTTAGAAGATTCCTGCACAGAGGCTTTCAGCAATGAAGCAGTTTAGTTAGAAGATTCCTGCACAGAGGCTTTCAGCAATGAAGCAGTTTAGTTAGAAGATTCCTGCACGGAGGCTTTCAGCAATGAAGCAGTTTAGTTAGAAGATTCCTGCACAGAGGCTTTCAGCAATAAAACAGTTTAGTTAGAAGATTCCTGCAAAGAGGCTTTTAGCATTGAAGCAGTTTAGTTAGAAGATTCCTGCACAGAGGCTTTCAGCAATAAAGCAGTTTAGTTAGAAGATTCCTGCACGGAGGCTTTCAGCAATGAAGCAGTTTAGTTAGAAGATTCCTGCAAAGAGGCTTTTAGCATTGAAGCAGTTTAGTTAGAAGATTCCTGCACAGAGGCTTTCAGCAATGAAGCAGTTTAGTTAGAAGATTCCTGCAAAGAGGCTTTTAGCATTGAAGCAGTTTAGTTAGAAGATTCCAGCACAGAGGCTTTTAGCAATGAAACAGTTGAGTTAGAAGATTCCTGCACAGAGGCTTTCAGCAATGAAGCAGTTTAGTTAGAAGATTCCTGCACAGAGGCTTTCAGCAATGAAGCAGTTTAGTTAGAAGATTCCTGCACAGAGGCTTTCAGCAATAAAGCAGTTTAGCGAGACAATGGGCCGAGAGGGAGAGAAGGACCGAGCCCCAAGATACCCACCATTCACGTCAAAGTCCTGGAGGAGAGTTTGCGCCTTCTTCTTGAAGTCATCCGCGCAGTGGATCAGGCCCGTCTTGAACTTCTCCTTGTGCTTCTTCAACATGGTCTCGCTGTCCAGGAGGCATTGTTGGAAGGCCAGCCACTCCGAATTCAGGTCACCCAGCAGCTGCAGCACCTGGCGGGACGGGAAAACCGAGAGGCGTTGAGCACATAAAAAAGTGGGGGCCACAAGAGAGAAGCACCACAAGGTTGTGTGGCGGAGGTTGTGTGTGTGGGGGGGTGGGGTTGTGGACCGATAAAATGAGGCGATGGCTAACCCAGGGGTCAGCAAACTGCAGCTCTGGAGCCGCATGTGGCTCTTGAGCTGCATGTGGCTCTTGAGCCGCATGTGGCTCTGGAGCCGCATGTGGCTCTGGAGCCGCATGTGGCTCTCGAGCCGCATGTGGCTTTTTCATCTCTCTGCTGCGGCTCCCTGTCACCAGGGACCACAATTTTGAGAGGAGCTTCCGGTTTGGGGAGGGGGGGGGAAGGGGGAAGCAGGGCACGCAGGAGGAGACTCTATGGCAAGAGGCGGGTTTTCCGGTCAGCTCCACAATTGATAGGGCTTTCGGTTAGGACAGATAGAGGAAAAAGGGCGCCGTGCTAGGAGGGGACTTTATGGTGGAGGAACTGGACTTCCGGCCGATTCCAGAACTGAATGGGGTTAGGACTTTGGTGACTCTTTGAGTGTTTAAGGTTGCTGACCCCTGGGCTAACGTAATACAGGGAGTCCTCAACTTATGACCAAAATTTCCATCGCTAAGCATTATTAATTGAGTTGTTTCTGATTAATTTTTTTTTTTTTTGCCAAGGTTGCTAAGCGAACCTCTGCGATTGTTAAGGGAATCTCACGGTCGTTAAGCGAATCCGGCTTTCCCCATTGACTCTGCTTGCCAAAAAGGCTGCAAATGGCGATTATGCGACCCCAGAATACGGCACCAATGTCGATGGCCAAACACGCCAATTTTGACCACCTGACCGCGGGGAGTGTTGTGACCGTCATAAGTGCGAGGACCGCTCAGAAGTTACTTTTTTCTCCACTCCCTGTTGCAACTTCGGTCGCTAAACAAACCGTTGTTAAGTTGAAAGATGGAGGCTGTGCACCTCGGCAGGAGTAGGAAAGCTGCGTTTCGCGGCCACGCCAGCCACGGATCCTCAGCCCCAGACCTTACCTCCTCGCTCACCGCGACCTCGTACTTCTCCAGGATGGCGAACTGCTCGTGAATGGGGGGGATCTGCCCCTCGATCTTCAGCAGGTCGTTTTGCAGCGTCTCGTGCAGCTGGAGGCTTCGGCTCAGCTCCTCCAGGGTCTGCGGAGGACGGTTGACGCTGCAGGGGGGGGGAGGAGACGTTTTAGGCCAGATTGTTAAAATATTCATGACTGGGAGAGACATGGGAACAAGGTCCGCTAATGAATAGGCACAGCAAGCTAAGCCGGTCAATGGGAGCGTAAACAGATCTGAGTCCGTGCAGAGAATTGAAACGGAAACTGAAGCAGTCTGCTGCTCTGAGAAGTAAACTAGCAATCTGTCTGGGCTTTCCTGCTGAAATGAAGCGAATGGCTTGTGTTTGCTTGAAAGTACCAACTGTTGGTATTGCGCATTTATTCATCTATTCTCCGCGGTGCTCCCTCCTTCCAAGGCCATCGAACCAGCACCGTTCCGCGGTTGTGTGGCCAGCATGAGGTCACACAGCGCTGTTACCTCCCACCGAAGTGGTACCTATTGATCTACTCGCATGTGCACGCTTTCAAACTGCTAAGCTGGCAGGAGCTGGAGCGAAGAACGGGAGCTCACCCCATCGCGTGGCGCTCGGGTCTCAAATGGCCAGCAGGAGGTCACGCAGCGCTCTCACCATCCCACCGAAGTGGTACCTATTGAGCTACTCGGAGCTGCACGCTTTCAAACTTGCTAGGTTGGCAGGAGCGGGAGCCCGGAACGGGAGCTCACCCCATCGCGCGGCGCTCGGGCCTCGAATCTCGCGCTGCCGACTTCCCAGCCCAGCATCTTAACCCCCTGAGCCACCGCACTGCCCTTTGGTGCCGGGAAGGGGTGGGAAAAGAGAGGGAGGGGTGGGGAGGGGACTCACTCGGCTGCGTTGTCCTGCAGGTAGGCGGTCAGCTCCCGCAAGCGGCTGGTGGCCATCTCCTTCAGCAGGTTGGTCAGCTTGTTCTGCCACTCGTTGCAGTGCTGGACCACGGCGGCCTTGAGGTGGGAGCAATCCAGCAACACGAACTGGATGCTCAGGACCGTCTCCTCTTTCTGGGCGTTGTTGGCTACCTCCATGTAGCTAGGAGGAGCAGAGAGTCAGAGGGCTGGAAGGGGACCTCAGAGGTCTTCTAGTCCAACCTCCCACCCCCACCCCCCCGTCCAAGATACGGGAAATTTATATTGCAAATGTAAAGATGGTAGATAGATAGATGAATGGATGAATAGATGATATGGATAAATGATGGATAAACGATGAATGGATGGATGGATAGATAGATAGATAGATAGATAGATAGATAGATAGATAGATAGATAGATAGATAGATAGATAGATAGACAAACTCAGGCTCAACCCTGCCAAGACCGAGTGGCTGTGGTTTCCGGCACCCCGGTTCAGCCAGATTACTCCAACTCTGGCCATTGGGGGCGAAACACTGGCCCCCGTGGAGAGGGCGCGCAATTTGGGTGTCCTCCTGGATTCCCGGCTGTCCTTGGAGGACCATGTGGCGGCCGTGGCCAGGGGTGTGTTTCATCAGGTACGCCTGATGCGCCAATTGCGCCCCTTACTGGACCGGGCTGCCCTTCGCACAGTCACTCAAGCTCTCGTGACGTCCCGACTCGACTACTGTAATGCTCTCTGCATGGGGCTTCCCTTGAGGTGCACCCGAAAGCTACAGTTAGTCCAAAACGCAGCCACGCGGGTGATTATGGGAGCCACTAGATGCTCCCACATAACACCGATCCTGCGCAAGCTGCACTGGCTTCCTGTGGCCTTTCGGGTGCGCTTCAAGGTTTTGACGACCATCTTTAAAGCGCTCCATGGCTCGGGGCCTAGTTATATGCGAGACCGCCTCCTGCCCCATACATCCCTTAGACCGATACGCTCCCACAGAGAGGGCTTTCTCAGGGTGCCGTCGGCCGGACAATGCCGACTGGCGACACCCAGGGGAAGGGCCTTCTCTGTGGCGGGTCCAGCTCTCTGGAATGACCTACCCCCTGAATTACGTACCATCACCGACCTCCGCCTCTTCCGCCAATGTCTAAAGACATATTTGTTCCAACAAGCTGGCCTAGCCTAACCTCCCATGGGGACTTTCAGGAAGTTTTTTAAATTGGGTATTTTAAATTTGGTTTTAGTACAGGATAGGATTGTTTAATATTTATTTTAAATTATATATTTATCTTTGTATTGGTATGTTTTAAATTTCCTGTACGCCGCCCTGGGTCCTCTGTGGAGAAGG
>CM077647.1:181952019-181982019 GCA_039707465.1 Rhabdophis nuchalis
GCAGGGGGTTGGACTAGAAGACCTCCAAGGTCCCTTCCAACTCTTGTTATTGCGTTATATTGTATTGTATCATCTCCTGCTTGAGCAGGGGGGTTGGACTAGAAGACCTCCGAGGTCCCTTCCAACTCTTGTTATTGTATTATATTGTATTGTATCATCTCCTGCTTGAGCAGGGGGTTGGACTAGAAGACCTCCGAGGTCCCTTCCAACTCTTGTTATTGTATTATATTGTATTGTATCATCTCCTGCTTGAGCAGGGGGTTGGACTAGAAGACCTCCGAGGTCCCTTCCAACTCTTGTTATTGTATTATATTGTATTGTATCATCTCCTGCTTGAGCAGGGGGTTGGACTAGAAGACCTCCAAGGTCCCTTCCAACTCTTGTTATTGCGTTATATTGTATTGTATCATCTCCTGCTTGAGCAGGGGGTTGGACTAGAAGACCTCCGAGGTCCCTTCCAACTCTTGTTATTGCGTTATATTGTATTGTATCATCTCCTGCTTGAGCAGGGGGTTGGACTAGAAGACCTCCGAGGTCCCTTCCAACTCTTGTTATTGTATTATATTGTATTGTATCATCTCCTGCTTGAGCAGGGGGTTGGACTAGAAGACCTCCGAGGTCCCTTCCAACTCTTGTTATTGCATTATATTGTATTGTATCATCTCCTGCTTGAGCATTGGGGTTGGACTAGGATTTATCAGAAAAGAAGGACCAGGGGAGACATGATAGCAGTCTTCCGATATCTCAAAGGGGTTGCCTCAAAGAAGAGGGAGTCAAACTATTCTCCAAGGCACCTGAAGGGCAGACAAGAAGCAATGGGTGGAAACTAATCAAGCAGAGAAGCAACTTAGAACTGAGGAGGAATTTCCTGACAGTGAGAACAATTAATCGGTGGAACAGAAGTTGCCTCCAGAAGTTGTGAATGCCCCAACACTGCAAGTCTTCAAGAAGACGTTGGAGAGCCATTTGTCTGAAGGTATAAGGTTTCCTGCCTAGGCAGGGGGTTGGACTAGATGACCTCCAAGGTCCCTTCCAACTCTCCTATGATATGATTGTATCTTTGGCCTGCCACCCTGTCTATTATTCTGCTGTGCATGTTCTATGGTGGGGAAAATACAGAGTTAGATGACAGATAGCCATAACAACGTTCATCCTTTATTCTTCGCACCTCTGCCCATGACCGGATCGGGAGGGCTGGAAGCTGCCAGCAGAGGAGATGGGACCACGGGATGGGACCTGTGGGTGTGTTGGGGGCCAAGATCGGGAGCTTCCAACTGGGTGGGGGAAAACCGTGAAGCTTCCGGATTCGGGGGTTTTCCCCAGATGGGCCAACGTGGCTCTCGTCATCAATGGGAACATTGAGGAATCCTTTGCCTCGGGCTCTGATTGACTTTCGGGAGGCTGTTCGGAACCCTGGCGGTGTATATGTGGAACGTTGTACCTGCGCAGGCTGTCCGCATGACGCTGGAGAGAATGCCGTCCGTCCACTCGTTAGTGCTGAGGTTGTACTCCCCATAGAGCTCGCCCAGGGACACCGCTTTGGGGTTCAGGGGGTAGTCCTGGGGGAGGAAGAGGAAGAGGAAGCTGAAGTCAGAAGCAGGCAAGAGGCGCCCCAAGTCCGGCCAGGCTGAGCCCCCTTCCCCTTCCTGGTTCCTCCTGTGCCATCCTTGGGCAGGTGGAGCCAGGCTGCCCTTCTCCTGCCTTCCCCTCCCATCAAGGGTGGGGTGGGGGGAGCAAGGAAAGATTGGGAGCCCCCGACGCTCCTGGCCCAGTGGGGAAAGGGAAAAGGGAGGATGGAAGGGAGAGAAGGAGAGAGAGAGAAAAAGAGACAGAGAAAGAGAGGGAGGGAGAGAGAGGGGGAAGAAGGGATGAAGTGATGGATGGATGGATGGATGGATGGCAGGGAGGGAGGCAAGGAAGGAGTGAAAGGAGGGAAGGAGAAAATAGGGAGGGGAGAAACAGAAGAAGAGAGGAAGGGAGGGAGGGAGGTGAAAGAAAGTATGGATGGATGGCAGGGAGGCAAGGAAGGAGAGAGGGAGAAAAATGGGGGAGAGAGACAGAGGAAGAGAGGGAGGGAGAGAGGGAGGAGTGAAAGGAAGGAGGGAGAGAAAGAGGGAGAGATAGAGGAAGAGGGGAAGGGAGGGAGAGAGAGGGGAAAAAGGGATGAAGTGATGGATGGATGGATGGATGGATGGATGGATGGATGGATGGATGGCAGGGAGGGAGGCAAGGAAGCAGTGAAAGGAGGGAAGGAGAAAAATAAGGCGGAGAGAAACAGAGGAAGGGAGGAAGGCGAAAGAAGGGATGGATGGATGGCAGGGAGGCAAGGAAGGAGAAAAAGGGGGGAGAGAGACAGAGGAAGAGAGGGAGGGAGAAAGGGAGGGGTGAAAGGAAGGAGGGAAAGAAAGAGGGAGAGACAGAGGAAGAGAGGGAGGGAGAGAGGGAGGGGAAAGAAGGGATGAAGTGATGGATGGATGGATGGCAGGGAGGGAGGGAGGCAAGGAAGGAGTGAAAGGAGGAACATAGGGAGGAGAGAAACAGAGGGAGAGAGGAAGGGAGGGAGGGAGGCGAAAGAAGGGATGGAAGGATGGCAGGGAGGCAAGGAAGGAGAGAGGGAGAAAAATGGGGAAGAGAGATGAAGGAAGAGAGGGAGGGAGGGAGGGAGAGGGGGAAGAAGGGATGAAGCAATGGATGGATGGAAGGCAGGGAGAGAGGGAGAGAAAGAGAGAGGAAAGGAGGGAGAGAGGGAGGGGAGGAGGGAAAGGAGGGAGGGAGGAACAGAGGGAGAGAGGAGAGGGGAAAGAACGGAGGGATGGATGGCAGGGAGGAAGGCAGGAATGAAAGGAAGGAGGGAGAGAAAGAGGGAGGGAGAGGGGAAAGAAGGGATGAAGTAATGGGATGGATGGAAGGCAGGAAGGGGTGAAAGGAGGGAGGGAGGGAGGAAGGGGAGGGCAACCGCTGGCCCCTCCCTCACCCGGACTAGGTTGGCAGTGGGGTCCCCACTCCGGTGGAGGCTGCAGAGGGTGGCCTGCAGGGCCTTCCAGGTGACGGTCTTGCCGCTCCCGGTGTTGCCGACGATCATGGAGGAGTGGCGGGAATTCTTGGTCTCGAAGAGCTGGATGACCTTCATGATGGTGAAGGGGATGGCCTGCAGCCCCATCTCCCGCAGCTCTCCCTCCAGCACCTCCTTCAGCTGCGGGGCAAGGAGAGAGACAGAGAGAGAAAGAAAGAAAGAAAGAAAGAAAGAAAGAAAGAAAGAAAGAAAGAAAGAAAGAAAGAAAGAAAGAAAGAAAGAAAGAAAGAAAGAAAGAAAGAAAGAAAGAAAGAAAGAAGGGAAAGAAATGAGAGAAGGGAAAGGAAGAGAGAGAGAGAAAGAAGGAAGGAAGGAAGGAAGGAAGGAAGAAAGAGGCAGGCAGGGAGGAAGGAGATAGAAAAGAGGAACAAAGGAAGGAAGGAAGAAGAAATGAGGGAAGGGAAGGAAGAGAGAGAGGGAGAGAGGGAGAGAGAAAGAAAAAAGGAAAAGGAGGAAGTAAGGAAGGGAGAAAAAGAGAGAAAGAGGGAAGGAAGGGAGAAAGGAAGGAAGGAAGGAAAAGAAATGAGAGAAGGGAAGGAAGAGAGAGAGAGAGAGAAGGAAGGAAGGAAGGAAGGAAGGAAGGAAGGAAGGAAGGAAGGAAGGAAAAGAAATGAGAGAATGGAAGGAAGAGAGAGAGGGAGAGAGGGAGCGAGAAAGAAAAAAGGAAAGTAGGAAGTAAGGAAGGGAGAAAAAGAGAGAAAGAGGGAAGGAAGGGAGGAAGGAAGGAAGGAAGGAAAAGAAATGAGAGAAGGGAAGGAAGAGAGAGAGAGAGAGAAAGAAGGAAGGAAGGAAGGAAGAAAGGAAGGAAGAGGCAGGCAGGGAGGAAGGAGATAGAAAAGAGGAACAAAGGAAGGGAAGGAAGAAGAAATGAGAGAAGGGAAGGAAGAGAGAGAGGGAGAGAGGGAGCGAGAAAGAAAAAAGGAAAGTAGGAAGTAAGGGAGAAAAAGAGAGAAAGAGGGAAGGAAGGGAGAAAGGAAGGAAGGAAGGAAAAGAAATGAGAGAAGGGAAGGAAGAGAGAGAGAGAGAAAGAAGGAAGGAAGGAAGGAAGAAAGGAAGGAAGAGGCAGGCAGGGAGGAAGGAGATAGAAAAGAGGAACAAAGGAAGGAAGGAAGAAGAAATGAGAGAAGGGAAGGAAGAGAGAGAGGGAGAGAGGGAGCGAGAAAGAAAAAAGGAAAGTAGGAAGTAAGGAAGGGAGAAAAAGAGAGAAAGAGGGAAGGAAGGGAGAAAGGAAGGAAGGAAGGAAAAGAAATGAGAGAAGGGAAGGAAGAGAGAGAGAGAAAGAAGGAAGGAAGGAAGGAAGGAAGGAAGGAAGGAGGAAGGAGATAGAAAAGAGGAACAAAGGAAGGAAGGAAGAAGAAATGAGGGAAGGAAGGAAGAGAGAGAGGGAGAGAGGGAGCGAGAAAGAAAAAAGGAAAGTAGGAAGTAAGGAAGGGAGAAAAAGAGAGAAAGAGGGAAGGAAGGGAGAAAGGAAGGAAGGAAGGAAAGAAATGAGAGAAGGGAAGGAAGAGAGAGAGAGAGAAGGAAGGAAGGAGGAAGGAAGGAAGGAAGGAAGGAAGGAAGGAAAGAAATGAGAGAAGGGAAGGAAGAGAGAGAGGGGGGGAGAGAAAGAAAGAAAGAAAGAAAGAAAGAAGGAAAAGAAATGAGAGAAGGGAAGGGAAGAGAGAGAGAGAAGAAGGAAGGAAGGAAGGAAGGAAGGAAGGAAGGAAGGAAGGAAGAGGCAGGCAGGGAGGGAAGGAGATAGAAAAGAGGAACAAAGGAAGGAAGGAAGAAGAAATGAGGGAAGGGAAGGAAGAGAGAGAGGGAGAGAGGGAGCGAGAAAGAAAAAAGGAAAGTAGGAAGTAAGGAAGGGAGAAAAAGAGAGAAAGAGGGAAGGAAGGGAGGAAGGAAGGAAGGAAGGAAAAGAAATGAGAGAAGGGAAGGAAGAGAGAGAGAGAGAGAAAGAAGGAAGGAAGGAAGGAAGAAAGGAAGGAAGAGGCAGGCAGGGAGGAAGGAGATAGAAAAGAGGAACAAAGGAAGGAGGAAGAAGAAATGAGAGAGGGAAGGAAGAGAGAGAGGGAGAGAGGGAGCGAGAAAGAAAAAAGGAAAGTAGGAAGTAAGGAAGGGAGAAAAAGAGAGAAAGAGGGAAGGAAGGGAGAAAGGAAGGAAGGAAGGAAAAGAAATGAGAGAAGGGAAGGAAGAGAGAGAGAGAGAGAGAGAACGAAGGAAGGAAGGAAGGAAGGAAGGAAGGAAAAGAAATGAGAGAAAGGAAGGAAGAGAGAGAGAGGGGGGGAAGAAAGAAAGAAAGAAAGAAAGAAAGAAAGAAAGAAAGAAAGAAAGAAAGAAAGAAAGAAGAAAGAAAAGAAATGAGAGAAGGGAAGGAAGAGAGAGAGAGAAGGAAGAAGGAAGGAAGGGAAGGAAGGAAGGAAGGAAGGAAGGAAGGAAGGAAGGAAAAGAAATGAGAGAAGGGAAGGAAAGAGAGAGAGGAGAGAAGAAGGAAGGAAGGAAGGAAGGAAGGAAGGAAGGAAGGAAGGAAGGAAGGAAGGAAGAAGAAATGAGGGAAGGGAAGGAAGAGAGAGAGGGAGAGAGGGAGCGGAAAGAAAAAAGGAAAGTAGGAAGTAAGGAAGGGAGAAAAAGAGAGAAAGAGGGAAGGAAGGAGGAAGGAAGGAAGGAAGGAAGGAAAAGAAATGAGAGAGGGAAGGAAGAGAGAGAGAGAGAAAGAAGGAAGGAAGGAAGGAAGAAAGGAAGGAAGAGGCAGGCAGGGAGGAAAGGAGATAGAAAAGAGGAACAAAGGAAGGAAGGAAGAAGAAATGAGGGAAGGGAAGGAAGAGAGAGAGGGAGAGAGGGAGCGAGAAAGAAAAAAGGAAAGTAGGAAGTAAGGAAGGGAGAAAAAGAGAGAAAGAGGGAAGGAAGGGAGAAAGGAAGGAAGGAAGGAAAAGAAATGAGAGAAGGGAAGGAAGAGAGAGAGAGAGAGAGAGAAGGAAGGAAGGAAGGAAGGACGGAAGGAAAGAAATGAGAGAAGGGAAGGAAGAGAGAGAGAGGGGGGGAGAAAGAAAGAAAGAAAGAAAGAAAGAAAGAAAGAAAGAAAGAAAGAAAGAAAGAAAGAAAGAAAGAAAGAAAAGAAATGAGAGAAGGGAAGGAAGAGAGAGAGAGAAGGAAGGAAGGAAGGAAGGAAGGAAGGAAGGAAAAGAAATGAGAGAAGGGAAGGAAGAGAGAGAGAGAGAGAAGGAAGGAAGGAAGGAAGGAAGGAAGGAAGGAAGGAAGGAAGAAGAAATGAGGGAAGGGAAGGAAGAGAGAGGGGAGAGAGGAGCGAGAAAGAAAAAGGAAGTAGGAAGTAAGGAAGGGAGAAAAAGAGAGAAAGAGGGAAGGAAGGGAGGAAGGAAGGAAGGAAGGAAGAAAGAAATGAGAGAAGGGAAGGAAGAGAGAGAGAGAGAGAAAGAAGGAAGGAAGGAAGGAAGAAAGGAAGGAAGAAGAAAGAAAGAAAGAAAGAAAGAAAGAAAGAAAAAAGAAAGAAAGAAAGAAAGAAAAGAAATGAGAGAAGGAAGGAAGAGAGAGAGAGAAGGAAGGAAGGAGGGAAGGAAGGAAGGAAGGAAGGAAGGAAAAGAAATGAGAGAAGGGAAGGAAGAGAGAGAGAGAGAGAAGGAAGGAAGGAAGGAAGGAAGAAGGAAGGAAGGAAGGAAGAAGAAATGAGGGAAGGGAAGGAAGAGAGAGAGGGAGAGAGGGAGCGAGAAAGAAAAAAGAAAGTAGAGGAAGTAAGGAAGGGAGAAAAAGAGAGAAAGAGGGAAGGAAGGGAGAAAGGAAGGAAGGAAGGAAAAGAAATGAGAGAAGGGAAGGAAGAGAGAGAGAGAGAGAGAAGGAAGGAAGGAAGGAAGGAAGGAGAAAGAAATGAGAGAAGGGAAGGAAGAGAGAGAGGGAGAGAGGGAGCGAGAAAGAAAAAAGGAAAGTAGGAAGTAGGGAGAAAAGAGAGAAAGAGGGAAGGAAGGGAGGAAGGAAGGAAGGAAAAGAAATGAGAGAAGGGAAGGAAGAGGAGAGAGAGAGAAAGAAGGAAGGAAGGAAGGAAGGAAGAGGCAGGCAGGGAGGAAGGAGATAGAAAAGAGGAACAAAGGACGGAAGGAAGAAGAAATGAGAGGGGGGAAGAAGAGAGAGAGGGAGAGAGGGAGCGAGAAAGAAAAAAGGAAAGTAGGAAGTAAGGAAGGGGGAAAAAGAGAGAAAGAGGGAAGGAAGGAAGGAAAGAAGAGGCAGGCAGGGAGAAAGGAGATAGAAAAGGGGAACAAAGGAAGGAAGGAAGGAAAAGAAATGAGGGAAGGGAAGGAAAAAAAGAGAGAGAGAGATACAAAAGAGGAATGGAAGAAAGGAGAAACGAAGTAGACAGAAAAGAGGAAGGAAGGGAAGAAGATAGAAAAGAGGAATAAAGAAGGAAGGAAGGGAATGATGGAAGGAGGAGAGAGAGAAAGAAAGAGAGAGAAAAAAGAAAGAAAAGAGAAAGGGAGAAGAGGAATGAAAGAAGAAGAAAGGAAGGGAATGATGGAGGAAGGAGAGAGAAAGAGAAAGAAAGAGAAAGAAAAATAGAAAGAAAGAGATAAGAGAAGAGGAATGAAAGAAGGAAGGAAGGGAATGATGGAGGGGGAGGGAGAAAGAGAAAGAAAAAATAGAAAGAAAGAGATAAGAGAAGAGGAATGAAAGAAGGAAGGAAGGGAATGATGGAGGGAGGAGAGAGAAGAGAAAGAAAAGAGGAAGAAAGAAAAAGAAATAGAGAAGAGGAATGAAAGAAGGAAGGAAGGAATGATGGAGGGAGGAGAGAGAAAGAGAGAAAGAGAAAGAAAAGAGATAGAGAAGAGGAATGAGAGAAGGGAGGAAGGGAGGGAAAGATGGGAGGGAGGAGAGAGAAAGAGAAAGAAAAAGAGAAAGAAAAAGATAGAGAAGAGGAATGAGAGAAGGAAGGAAGGGAGGGAAAGAGGGGGGGAGGAGAGAGAAAGAAAGAGAGACAGAAGAAAGAAAGAAAGAAAGAGATAGAGAAGAGGGAAGGAAAGAAGGAAGGAAGGGAATGATGGAGAGAGGAGAGAAAAAGAGAAAGAAAGAGATAGAGAAGAGGAATGAGAGAAGGGAGGAAGGGAGGGAAAGATGGGAGGGAGGAGAGAGAAAGAGAAAGAAAAAGATAGAGAAGAGGAATGAGAGAAGGAAGGAAGGGAGGGAAAGAGGGGCGGGAGGAGAGAGAAAGAAAGAGAGACAGAAAGAAAGAGATAGAGAAGAGGAAGGAAAGAAGGAAGGAAAAGGAGGGAGGGAGGGCATCCTTGAGACTGGAGCCCTTCCCATCCCTCCTCGGAGGCCTCCAGCTACCCCAGGGAGGGTCTGCATAGCCCCCCCTCCCCCCTCTGGGAACCCCCCTCCCCCTATTACAGCCCTCCCCCCACCCAGGAGGCCCGGGGGGGGGGGGAGGTGTCCCACTGGAGGGAGGGGGGGAGGGAGGGAGGGCAGCAGACCTTGCCGTAGTCAATGACGGGACACTCGATGCCCGGGAAGAGGTCCTGGGTGATGGCGTTGAAGAGCGGGACGTCCCCGGAGGTCAGCTTGGCAATGTTCATGTCCTTCATGGCCATCAGAAGGATCTGCAAGGCAGGGGAGGGAAAAGTCAAGCTCCAGGTCCTCATGGAGGAGGTTCTCCCTCCCTCCCTCCCTCCTCCATTGGGATTGTCCCTATTTTATTTATTTTATTTATTTTATTTATTTTATTTATTTTATTTATTTTATTTATTTTATTTATTTTATTTATTTTATTTATTTTATTTATTTTATTTACTTTATTTATTTTATTTTATTATATTTGACCACCATCTTTAAATCGCTCCATGGCTCGGGCCTAGCTATGTACGAGACCGCCTCCTGCCCCATACATCCCTTCGTCCGGTCCGCTCCCACAGAGCGGGCCTGCTCCGGGTGCCGTCGGCTGGGCAATGCCGGCTGGCGACACCCAGGGGAAGAGCCTTCTCTGTGGCGGGCCCGGCCCTCTGGAACGACCTACCCCCCGACCTTCGCATTACCTCGGACCTCCGCCTCTTCCGCCAACGTCTTAAGACGTACTTATTCCAACAAGCCGGCCTAGGATAGCCCCCACGTCTGACTTTTAAATATAAATTATAATTTGGTTATGGTCTTAATAACGGGTTTTAGCACGGGTGAATTAATTTAATATATTTTTAATTGATGTATATTGTATTTATGGTTTTATATAATGCCTGTGCGCCGCCCTGGGTCCTAACAAGGAGAAGGGCGGGGTATAAATTTAATAAAATAAATAAAATAAATATTATTTTATTTTATTATTTTATTATTTTATTTTTTCATTATATTTTATTTTATTTATTTTATTTATTTTATTTATTTATTTATTTTATTTATTTTATTTATTTTATTTATTTTATTTATTTTATTTATTTATTTATTTCATTTATTTATTTATTTTATTTTTTCATTTCATTTCATTTCATTTTATTATTTTATTTTATTATTTAATTTTCTTTTATTATTTTCTTTTATTTTATTTTCATTATATTTTATTTTATTTATTTTATTTATTTTATTTATTTTATTTATTTTATTTATTTTATTTTATTCTATTTTTTCTTTTCTTTTCTTATTTCCTTTATTTTATTTTATTTTATTTTATTTATTATTTTCTTTTATTTTTAATTTCAAAAACTTAAGCAGACTTTTTTTCCTCCCCCCCTTTGAAAACATTTCGCTTCTTCGGTTCTAGCGGAAGGTCCCCACCGAGAAGAGAGGAGAGGAGAGGAGGGCGGAAGCGGCTGGGAGCTCACCGGCCCTTCGCCTGCATGGAGACCCATTAGGGAGAGTCCTTGACTTACAACTGTTCCTTTAGCTACAAACCGTTCAAAGCTACAACAGCACAGGATTGTTGTTCACATTTGTGACCGTCGCCGCATCCCAGGCGTCACATGAGCCAAAGGCCGAAGCTTTTGCAACGGAACTGACTCACATTTATGACGGTTGCCGTCGCCCAGGCGATCCATTTTGGCAACCTTCCAATGAGCAAAGTGGAAGCCAGATTCACTTAATGACGGTGTGACTAACTTATCAGTTTGAGTGATTCGCTTAACAGTGGTGGGAAAGAAGGGAGGGAGGGAGGGAGGGAGGGAGGGAGAGGGAGGAAGGGAGGGAGGGAGGGAGGGAGGAAGGAAGGAAGGAAGGAAGGAAGGAAGGAAGGAAGGAAGGAAGGGAGATGGTGGCAGAAAGGAGAAAGATGGGAAGGTAGGTAGGTAGGCAGGTAGGAAGGATGTAAGGAAGGAAAATGAAAAAGAAGGAACAGAGGCAGGGAAAGAAGGAAGGAGTGAAGGAAGGAGGGAGGGAGGGAAGGAAGGAAGGGAAGTTGGAGGGAGAGAGAGAAGAAAGGAAGGAATCAGGGAGGAAGGGAAAGAGGAAGGAAGGAAAGAAAGATGGAAGGAAAGAGAGGAAAGAAAGGAGGGAATGAGGGAGGAAGGGAGAGAGGAAAGGAAGGTAGAGAGGGGGAAGGAAGGAAAGAAGGAAGAAAAAAGAAGGAAGGAAAGAAGAAAGGAAGGAAAGAGAGAAGGGAGGAAGGAAGGAATGAAAGAAGGAAAGAAGAAAGGAAAGAAAGAAGGAAAGAAAGGAAAGAAAGGAGGAAGGAAGGTAGAAAAAAGGAAGGAAAGAAGGAAAAAGGAAGGAAAGAAAGAAAGGAGGAAGGAAGATAGAAAAAAGGGAAGAAGGAAAGAAAGAAGGGAAGGAAAGAAAGAAGAAAGGTAGAAAAAGGAAGAAAAGAAGAAAAGGAAGGAAGGAAAGAAAGGAAGGAAAGAAGGAAGGTAGGAAAGAAGGAAAGAAAATGAGAAGGAAGAAAGGAACAGAAGGTGGTAAAGAGGGAAGGATCAAAGGAAGGAGGGAGTGAAGGAAGGAAAGATGGAGGGAGAGAGGGAAGAAAGGAAGGAATCCGGGAGGCAGGGAAAGAGGAAGGAAGGAAAGAAAGGAAGGAAGAGAGGGAACGAATGAGGAAGGAAGGAAAGAAGGGAACACCTGAAGGAGGAAGGGGAGAGGAAGGAAGGAGATAAAAAAAAGGAAGGCCCGTCACAAAAACGGCCCCAAAGGAAAGTCATAAAATGGGACAAACCCCATTCAGCAAACAATGCCGCTTAGCAACGGAAACCTTGCCCCCCGCTTGCGGCCGTAAAGCCGAGGACTTCCTTGCGGCAGCCTCAGAGGAGCTTCACCAGGCCCCTCGGCCTCCTAACCCTCGCAGCACCCTCCCCGCCCACCCACCTCCTCGTCCGAGAGGTCCGGTCGCACCCGGCGCTTCTTCCCGGCGTAGCGCAGGAGGGAGGTGAGCGCCCGCAGGCCGAAGTCGTAGTGGTCCTGCTTGGAGAGCTGCTGCACGGCCAGCGAGTAGAGGGTGTAGACCTTCTTGGCCAAGATCTGGGAGGGAGGAGAGAAACGGGAGAATAGCTGCCGAACAAAACTCCTCATCGGCAACAGGGAAAAGCTTCCGGCCAGGAAAGACTCAGTCCCATTCAGTTGCTCAGACTTCCACCCCGTCCCACCCGGATACCTTGCAGTTGTTGAAGCCTTCCCCGAACAGGATGATCTCGGCAATGAGGGTGGAATCCGGCACCACCATGGAGATGGGGCGGAACATGGACTTCAGGTTGTCCGGCAGTTCCGTGCGCCCGGCGTAGCCTGCCAAAGGACCCCGGGGAAGAGGAGGTCAGAGGAAGGGGGCAAGGGGGCAGCCGTAGGTAGGTTGTCTACAAGCTGGACCGCTTTCGGAGGGGTGGACTACAACTCCCAGAATCCCCCAGCCAGCATTTGTGAGACATAGATATATTTCAGGGTTAAATACAACAATCAGATTTTTCTTCTGATTGCTGTTAAAACTATTTTTTTCAATCTTAGCCCTTTCACGACTCGTGGACTTCAACTCCCAGAATTCCTCAGCCAGTGTGGGGAATTTGGGCCCTTTCATGACTCATATGGACTTCAACTCCCAGAATTCCTGATCCAAAATGGGGAACGATGGCCCTTTCACGACTCATGGACTTCAACTCCCAGAATTCCTGATCCAAAATGGGGAACGATGGCCCTTTCACGACTTGTGGACTTCAACTCCCATAATTCCTGATCCAAAATGGAGAACGATGGCCCTTTCACGACTCATGGACTTCAACTCCCATAATTCCTGATCCAAAATGGGGAACGATGGCCCTTTCACGACTCATGGACTTCAACTCCCATAATTCCTGATCCAAAATGGGGAACGATGGCCTTTTCACGACTCATGGACTTCAACTCCCATAATTCCTCAGCCAGTGTGGGAATTTAGGCCTTTTCATGACTTGTGGACTTCAGCTCCCAGAATTCCTCAGCCAGTGTGGGGAATTTGGGCCTTTTCATGACTCGTGGACTTCAACTCCCAGAATTCCTCAGCCAGTGTGGGGAATTTGGGCCCTTTCATGACTCATATGGACTTCAACTCCCAGAATTCCTGATCCAAAATGGGGAACGATGGCCCTTTCACGACTTGTGGACTTCAACTCCCATAATTCCTGATCCAAAATGGAGAACGATGGCCCTTTCATGACTCGTGGACTTCAACTCCCAGAATTCCTAAACTGGCATGAGGCTCTTTGAACCATGCTAGCTCAGGAATTCTGGGAGCTGAAGTCCACGAGCCATATAAGGGCCCAAATTCCCCACCCCGGACTCAGGTGGTCACTTCTGGTGCTCTTGCAAGCCCGGAGCCGTCCTTCCCGCCCCATCTCTTCCTGTCTGGGGGAATTCTGGGAGTTGAAGTCCACCCCTCTTAAATTTGCCCCCATTAAAGCCTCGGATCCCACCAGGTCCCACCTGGGTTCATGGTGATGAAGATGCCGCAGGACCACACCAGGTTGATCTCGTGGCCTTCGAAGGTGAAGCGGGTCATGTTGGCCGCCAGGGCGGACAGGATGGAGAGGATCTGCTGGGCCACCACCGAGAGGACCTCAATGTTGATGCGGTTGAATTCGTCAAAGCACCCCCAGGCGCCCGTCTGCGAGGGGAGGGGGGGAGAAAAGCAGCGGGGGTCAGCCGGGAGACCACCCACTCAACCACGGTGTCCAATCTTGGCCACTTTAAGACTTGTGGACTTCATCTCCCAGAATCCTCCAGCCAGCCATCTTGACTGGGGGCTTCTGGGAGTTGAAGTCCGTGCAATTTAAAAGACACATCGATTGAAAAACGCTGTTCTAGGACACGGGTGTCCAAGCTTGGCTGCTCTAAGACTTGTGGACTTCAACTCCCAGAATCCTCCAGCCAGCCATCTTGAAAAGGGGATTCTGGGAGTTGAAGTCTGTGCAATTTAAAAGACATATAAATTGAAAAACGCTGTTCTAGGACATGGGTGTCCAAGCTTGGCTGCTCTAAGACTTGTGGACTTCAACTCCCAGAATCCTCCAGTCCGCCATCTTGAACGGGGAATTCTCCAGTCAAGATGGCTGGAGTCAAGATGGCGGACTGGGGGATTCTGGGAGTTGAAGTCCATGCAATTTAAAAGGCACATAGATTAAAAACGCTGTTCTAGGACACGGGTGTCCAATCTTGGCTGCTCTAAGACTTGTGGACTTCAACTCCCAGAATCCTCCAGCCAGCCATCTTGAACGGGAAATTTTCCAGTCAAGATGGCTGGAGTCAAGATGGCGGACTGGGGGATTCTGGGAGTTGAAGTCCATGCAATTTAAAAGACACACGTGATCCCTTCACGACGGGCACAGTCAGTGGGGAATCTGGATTCAGTCAGCGACCATGCGGCTCCCTTAACAATGGTTGCAATTCACTTAGCGACGGTGGCAAGGAAGGCCGTAAAACGAGGCAAAATTCACTGAACAACTGACTCGCTTAGCAACAAAAATGCTGGACCCTGAAAAAGGCAACGTAGGACCGTTTTTCACCCTTACGACCATTGCAACATTCCTCCATGGTCACCTGATCAAAATTCGGATGCTTGGGTGCTGACTCGTATTTATGACGGTCGCAGTGACCCAGGAGGGTGTCACGCAGTCTCCTTTGGCGGCCATCTGACCAGCAAGTCAATGGGGGGAAGTCCGATTCGCTTAACGACCGTGCTGCTAACTGAAAAATTGGATCAATCAATCAAACAAACGAGTTTTGCTCCAGGTTATGTCCTTTCTGGATACCGTTGCTAAGTGAAACAACTGCAGGGATTCACTTAACAGCGGTATCGGGAAAGGACATAACGTGGAGCAAAACCCGTTTGATCGATTGATCCAATTTATCGGCCGCCCATCTTACCACGGGTTGACGACACTTTGTCTTGCTTAGCGACAGAAATCCGGTCGTTAAGTCGAGGACTGCCCTGTAAGAGGCTCACCTGGGCGAGTCCGGAGTACATGCGCCCCATGGACTTGTAGTCCAGGCCCTCCGAGCAGTTCACCACGATGACGTACATGCCGAGCGCCTTGCCCAGATCCTTCACGGTCTCGGTCTTGCCGGTGCCCGCGGGGCCCTTCGGGGACCCTCCTCGGTGGAGGTGGAGGGCCGTGGTCAGCGTCATGTAGCATCTGAGGAGGAAAGTAATCACAGGGGGCTCAATGACCCAGCTGCCTTGCCTTTCACGGCAGGCTGTCCTCGACTTACAACAGTTCACTTAGCGACCACAATTAGAGCGGGGCGGTGGGCTAGAGGTGGCGTTCTCGCCTCCCAATCAGGAGGCTGCGAATTCGATCCTGGGCGGAGGCAGATATTTCTCTCTCTTTGGACAGGTTGAAAAAAATATCTGTCGAACAAAACTCCTCATCGGCAACAGGGAACGGCAACCGGCCAGGAAAAAACTCAGCTCCATTCAATTGCTAAGATTCCTCCCCGCAGGGGATTACGGGGTTGTAAAAAGAGGATGATTTAGTGGCCATAATGGCAACAGTCCTGGAAAAAGTGACTCGCGACCATTTTTCACACGTACGACCATTTTTCACACTTATGACCATTACAGGGATCGAAATTCAGACGCTCAGCAACCGGCTTGTATTTACGACGGCCGCAGCGTCCCTCACTCGTGTCCTCCCACCTTCGGAGGAGTCCAAGAGCCCCCAACTCAAGCCCCTCCCCTCTACTCCTAACCCCACCCCCAACCCCCAGCGGCCACAGGGCACCTGTCAGTCAGAGGGGTGATGACCAGCCGTCCGGAGTTCCCCAGATACTCGTAGCCGTAAGCGAACTGAGTGTTGGTTTGCCGAATCACGCAATCGTCCAAATCCTGCAAAGGAAAGGAAGTTTGGGGGGAGGTTTCCTTGCGGGCGTTTCGTGACCCAACTAGGGAACGTCATCAGTGCTAGGAGGACTGGGGGGAAGAGGAGGAAGAGGACTGTGGGGTTCTCTGAGCTGGGTGATTTTCCTGCAGACGTTTCATGACCAGACTAGGTAATATCATCAGTGCTAGAAGGGAGTGGGGTTTGCAGAGAGGAGGAGGAGGAGGAGGAGGAGGAGGAGGAGGAGGAGGAGGAGGACGACGACTGTGGGGTCCTTGATGCTCTCGGAACTTTCTTGCAGGTGTTTTGTAACCCAACTGGGAGCATCATCAGTTCCGGAAGGGAGAGGGGCTTGGGGAGCGAAGGAGGAGGAAGAGAAGGAAAAGGAAGAAGGAAGAAGAAGAAAAGAAAAAGAAGAGGAGGAGGGAGGAGGAGGGGAAAAGGAGGAGGAAGACGCAGAAGAAGAGGAAGGAGGAGAAGAAGAGGGAGAAGAAATAGAAGAAGAGGAGGAGGAAGGAGGAGAGGAGGAAGAGAAGGAAGAAAAAGAAGAGGAGGAAGGAGGAGGAGGAAGAGGAAAAGAAGGAAGAAAAAGAAGAGGAGGAGGGAGGAGGAGGGGAAAAGGAGGAGGAAGACGCAGAAGAAGAGGAAGGAGGAGAAGAAGAGGAAGAAGAAATAGAAGAAGAGGAGGAGGAAGGAGGAGAGGAGGAAGAGAAGGAAGAAAAAGAAGAGGAGGAAGGAGGAGGGGAAAAGGGGGAGGAAGAAGCAGAAGAAGAGGAAGGAGGAGAAGAAGAGGAAGAAGAAATAGAAGAAGAGGAGGAGGAAGGAGGAGAGGAGGAAGAGAAGGAAGAAAAAGAAGTGGAGGAAGGAGGAGGGGAAAAGGGGGAGGAAGAAGCAGAAGAAGAGGAAGGAGGAGAAGAAGAGGAAGAAGAAATAGAAGAAGAGGAGGAGGAAGGAGGAGAGGAGGAAGAGAAGGAAGAAAAAGAAGTGGAGGAAGGAGGAGGGGAAAAGGGGGAGGAAGAAGCAGAAGAAGAGGAAGGAGGAGAAGAAGAGGGAGAAGAAAGAGAAGAAGAGAAGAGGAAGAAGGAGAGGAGGAAGAGGAAAAGAAGGGGAAAAAGGAGAGGAGGAAGGAGGAGGAGAAAAGAAAAAGAAGAGGAGGAAGGAGGAGGAAGATGCAGAAGGAGAGGAAGGAGGAGAAGAAGACGAAGAAGAAATAGAAGAAGAGGAAGAGAAGGAAGAAAAAGGAGAGGAGGAAGGAGAAAAGAGAAAGGAGGAGGAAGGGAAAAGGAGGAGGAAGAAGCAGAAGAAGGAGAAGAAGAAGAAGAAATAGAAGAAGAGGAAGAGAAGGAAGAAAAAGGAGGAAGGAGGAGGAGGAGAAAAGCAGGAGGAAGAGAAGGAGGAGGAGGAGGAGGAGGAAAAGCACAGTGGTGCTCTCTAAGCTGGCTTATCTTATTGTAGACATTTCATGACCCAACTAGCTAACGGCATCAGGGCTAATGCATTGAGGAAGGGTCCACTGGGGTGTGTCTGTGTGTGTGCCAGCCTCCTACCAGCCAAGTGGGCAGCCCTTTGGGGCTTGATATCCCCTGTGCTTCTCTGCATGCCCAGCAGAGGGCAACGTCTCCCAAGGCTGGAGATAAAAAGCCCAGCCCAACCAGCCTGCGGCCGGTTCTCTCCAGCAGAGGGCAGCAGCGGGACCTCGCCACCGCCACTGGCTGGCATTGCACGCTATTTCGGGGGGGGTGGCACACCGGCCCCCTGCCCTCCCCTCCGCACGCTCCTCACCTTCTCCCAGTAGAGGCGCAGCTGGCTCAGCCACTCGAAGGACGTCACGTCCAGCAAGCCGCTCTTGTACAGCTTCTCGATGACGTCCCGGGCGTGGACCTCCACCGTCACCAGGGCCACGATCTTCAGGCGCATGATTTTGGTCAGGCTGCCCCGGATGGCCTCCGAGTACTTGTTGAGCATGGAGATCTAAATCCCCGCGCGCGCACACACAAAGAAGAGTTCTGGTTTTGAGGCCGCGTAGAGCTTCCAAAGCCAGGCGCAGTCTATCTTAACAATTCGGGGTGGGTTGTAGAGGCTTAAGGCCTTGCTGAGCGATACTGTATACCCCTCACCCTCGCTGACGGGAAGGAAACGATCGATCCTGCAAAAGGCTATAGTCTGGGGGGGGGGGTTGTTTAGATACGGGGAGTCCTCGACTTACGACGGCAGTGGCACCCGACATTTCTGTTGCTAAACGAGACAGTGGCGGAGTGACGTTTCGCCCCATTTTTTTTTTACCACTTTCCTTCCCACCGTTGCTAAGGGAATCGCTGCGGTCGATCTGGGAGTCGCACGGTTGTTAAGTGAATCGGGCTCCCTACCGTCGACTTTGCTTGTGGGGAAGGTTTGGCCACCGATTCATATTTATGACGGTCGCAGTCCGTCATCGCTGCTCCCCTTCTGGCAAGCAAGAGACCAGGAGAAATCTAGATTCACTTAGCGACCGTCGCCGGAAAGGCTGTCAAATGCGGAAAGATTCATTTAACAACGGTCTGACCTCGCAACAGACATTTTGGGCCCAATTGCCATAAATCGAGGAATATCTGTCTCTCCTGGTATTGTATTAAAAGTTGTGCTCGACTTACGGCCACAGTTCAACCCAAAAGTTCCATTGCTAATCAGGACAGTTGTTAAGTGAGGTCGGCCCCATTTTACCACTTTCCTTGCCCCTGTTGTTAAGTGAATCGCTGCAGTCGATAAGTGACTCACATGGTTGTTAAGTGAATCCATCTCCCTCATGAGCTTGGCTTGTCGGATGATCGCCAAAGAGGATCGCCATAAACACAAACAGTCATTTCCCAAGCATCCGAATTTTGACCGGGTGACCAATGGGGATACTGCCACGGTCGTAAGTGTGAAAAACGGTCCTCAGCCCCTTTTTTCCAGTGCCGTCGTCATTTTGAACGGTCCCTACATCACCTTCTTTTAACGACCCCAAAATCCCTTGCAGGGGTGGAGTTTTGGGCTGAATGTTTTCTTGGCCGGATGCTATCCCCGTTGCCAATACAGAGTCTTGTTCGGCAGATAGATTTTTGTTCGGCAGAAAAATATCTGCCTCGACCTAAGATTGAACTCACAGCCTTCTGATGGTGAGGCGTGAGCTCCGCCCCTGGGCCACGGCGCACCCCTCCGAATGGTTGCTAAATAAACCGTTGTAAACTGAGGACTTCCTGTACTGTCGGGGGCCGCGAGGGGGACGTGCGAGACGGCGAGAGTCCCGGGAGAACCTCACCTGCTTCTTCTTCATCGCTTTGAGGTACTTCTTGTCGCCCCGTTCCTTACAGGTGGCCAAGCACTTGCTCACGTCGGTCGTCCACTGGATCTGGCTCGCGGTGATCACCATCTGGTGGAGGTTGCCGGGGCGGGGTGGGGGGAGAGGAAGGAATCAGCTCATGGATGCTCATTTGGGGGTCTCCTTCCCTTTGGGGACAAGGGAAGGAGACCCACCACCCTGTTCCTCAGCTGGATCTGGGGGGGCCGAAGGAAACAATCACCCCTGGACGTCTCCGCTCAACGTCAACATTTTAAGGAGGACTCAGGGGGAACGTCTAGCAAAGTGGGGTTCACGGGAGATTCCGGTTATAGCTATGGGGGGTTGAGAGAGCCCACCCCATAAGGACCCCTCCCTCCCTTCATCTTCCCCTTTTGGCCGCAGGTCAAAGACGCCCACGATCCTCCTACAGGCAGGATAGGGACCTAAACATTGAAGTGGGCAGAGCCACAGAAGAAGACCAGCACGTGCCATCAAAAAAAGTTGGGGTGCCTGGCCATATCGGGGCTCGCCATCCTCTTGGTATCGTCCAGGACACCCCAGAGACTCCATAGGACCTCTCGGTCCAGCTCCGCGTCCTCACCTGTCCCGGCCATTCCTTCACCCATTTGTCTCTCTTGGTCAACATCTTCTTCAAGGCCAGACGGCAGTTCCGTAGCACTTCCCTCAACGTCCAGCGCATGGCCCTCTCCACGTCGCACAGCCACTCCTGGGACACATATGATTCTCGGTCACAACGGAGGAGTCGGCCCAGGAGGACCATCGCTACCACCCCACCCTTGTGGGACAATCCAGTGGAGAAGGTAGGGAAATCCCACCCAAAAAGATCGTGCGTGATCTGGGCAGACAGAAAGTCATGGCGATGATGGACAGAAGACCAAGAAAGGGATTCCAGGATTGGAGCTCCAAGCAAGCTCTCATCCAGCAAGAACGAGTAGACCAGAGAGAGAAGGGGATGGGCCAAAGGTGGCATCTTCAACACCTTCACAGTTATCAAATGATTCCAGGTTGAAGCCAAGGAGAAGCCGCTCACCTCCACGGGTCCTTCCAGCAGAACGGAGTGGGTGTAGTCCACGTATTCCCCATCCAAAGAGAACATGCCGACGGCTTCGGACCGCTGAGTGGTCCCGATCTGAGCGGATAAAAGAAAAGAAGAAGTTGTCTCCACCGGTGTCCCATCATCTCCTGACCTTTGGGCTTGCCCACCAAAAGTGCCAAATCCAAGCAGAATTCTGACTACCAATCACCCACAGCGTGGTGTGGAAAGGAAGAAGAGCCATCATCATTATTGTCATCGTTGGAGTTGGAAGGGACCTTGGAGGCCTTCTATCTAGTCCAACCCCCTTGTTCAACCAGGAGATCCTACTGCACCATTCTAGACAAATGGCTGTCCGTGATGGAGCACCCACAACTTCTGGTGGCAAGCCGTTCCGCTGGTGAATTGTCCTCACTGTTAGGACGTTTCTCCTTCTTTCTAGGTTGTTCTAGACCTAAGAACATCTTAGATCTTCGGTCTAGAACCTCTTAGAAACCAAAGAGATCTGGACAGGGGACCACGGTCTTCCGGGAGTCCTACCTTCTGAATTTTGAGGCACTTAATGTTGTCAAAGCACTTCTTGAGGTGGGGCTGGACGGCCTCCGGGTTACGGGACTGGCCCAGGATCTCCAAGAGGTCATCGTTGGAGAGGAAGTAGAAACGGGGAAAGATATGACGCTTGGTCTCCAAGTACATGTCCAGGGACTTCTGGATGTCCTCTAAGGCGCTGTTCATTTCGACCAGTTTATCCAGGAGTCCTGCAGGGAGGAGAAGCACAGAAGACTCCTAAGGGTCAAGAGTCATGGCCAAGAAACCTGCTCTCCTCAGAGGTCTCAGAATCCTGAAGGCCTCCTACGACCTTCTTCCTATCTCCAGAGGTCGAGGGAGAACCTAGAAAAGTTGGGCGCAAAGCAGACTGGGTTTCTTCCCCTGAGCTGTGGCGCCTCCCTCCACCGTGACGGAAACGAGGAACAAGGAACCTGGGTAGTGAGTAGCCCTCAGGGCGTTGTTGTCCTTCACAAAGCGGTCCATGATGGTCTTCCAGCTGCTGTTGATGTTGTCAAAGGAAGACGATTCCCCGGGCAGCTGCTTGCGGATATCTTCTCCCAAGAAGATGTTCTGGAGACGAAGGAGAGACGAAGATTCATCTGGATTTGTTAAACAGACAACCCTTTCGTGGGAAGGGTAAGGCCGGTCGGACTTGCTTCCCCTTTCAATATTGCTCGTCGCCACTCCAGTGGTCTACTGCCCCACCGAAGGGACAGCGGAAGGAAACGAAGGAGGAGAACCTCACCTCCAGGTACATCCACTGCCGCTGGACGGTCAGTACCATCTCGATCACCTCCAGGATGAGCGAGAGGCAGCGTTCCCACCGGTCCACGTCCTTCTCGAACGGCTTCACAAAACGGGACGCCTTCATGGTGGAGAGGGCCACCTGGTTGTCATCCAGAGCCTGGAAGACCTCCTCCGTTCCTCTGAAGAAAGAGAGACTCTCTGAGCGCAGGACCTCAAAGAAGACCAAGGAGCAGAGGACTCCTGAGTCAGAAGATCTGGACCTCCGCTCTCCCCGACCTAGAACCCATCATGGATCGCATCCAAGTTCGGTCAGATAAAGATATAGGACACAATTCTACATTCCCCCATTCCCACTCCCGAGATTGTGGAACTCGTTTGGATCTCAGAAGACGTTCCAACGAGGATACTAGAGGTTGAACCGTGGTGTCCTTGAACCGCCCTTGAATCAAATTCGGAGAGGACCAAGGACACCGAAGAAGGATTCACCCAGTAGATTGTGAAGTCCCAGCAGGAGACGCCTCCCACCTTCGGCTAGAGTCGGATGTCAGATTACTACTGCAGGCTTGGGAGGCATGCACCTCATTGGGGAATGTGATTTATGACACAGACTGAGGGCAGGGACGGAACAGGGGTAAAGTTCAGCTCTCATGCAAATGAGGCTCAGATCCGACTGCAGTAGGGCATTGCCGGAATGGTGTTCCTAATACATGACTGGTTTTCTTTCGGAAATCGGACAACCGCCACTGGTCCTGACGCCCCATGGCCGTCCTTCTCCTATCCCTGAACCCAACCCACCTACCTGACCCGGTGGTGTCCTTTCTCTTTGTAAGGCACGATGTCCAACGAGGTGACAGCCCAGGTCTTCGCGATGTTCTCAAGAGCCTGGGAGGAGAAGGACACGAGGACTAGTCATCCCTTCATTGGGAACGCTTGTTGGTGCTCCTCAACGCAACACGCGAGAAGAGTGTCACGGAAGCCAGAGAGCCTCTCTGGGCTTCTGATGATCAATCCTCAGGCTCTCCTCCCAAGAGGGGAAGAGTTCGGCAGAGTTGACCGGCCGGTCAACGGAGCAGGAGAGGCTTACCTGCTCGATGGCCAGTTCCTTGGTGGCCGAGGAAGAAATCTCAGCGATCTTCTCCACGTGTTTGTCTAAGCCCAACTCGATGATGTTTTCCAGTCTGAAGTCCTCGGCGTCTTGATCGAAGGTCCGAAGGACCAAGTCCTTCACCTGGTCCCAGTGTCTGCAAGGAACCAGGAATGGATGGATGGATGAGTCTGTCTGTCTCTCAATCTGTCTGTCTGTCTGTCTGTCTATCTATCATCTCTCTATATGTCTATCTTCCTTCCTATCTACCATCTCTCTATGTCTGTCTTTCTTTCTTTCTTTCTTTCTTTTTCCTTCCTTCCTTCCTTCCTTCCTTCCTATTTATTTATGTCTGTGTCTTCCTTCCTTCCTTCCTTCCTTCCTTCCTTCCTTCCTTCCTTCCTTCCTTCCTACCACCTATTTATGTCTGTGTCTTCCTTCCTTCCTTCCTTCCTTCCTTCCTTCCTTCCTTCCTTCCTTCCTTCCTACCATCTCTCTATATGTGTCTTGGACTATCTACCTACCTTCCTTCCTTCCTTCCTTCCTTCCTTCCTTCCTTCCTTCCTTCCTACCTACCTACCTACCTACCTACCTACCTACCTACCTACCTACCTACCTACCGTCTCTTTATGTCTCGCAGTCTGTCTACCTTCCTTCCTTCCTTCCTTCCTTCCTTCCTTCCTTCCTTCCTTCCTTCCTTCCTTCCTTCCTTCCTTCCTTCCTACCATCTCTTTATGTCTCTCAGTCTGTCTACCTTCCTACCTTCCTACCTTCCTACCTTCCTTCCTACCTACCTACCTACCTATCTACCTACCTACCTACCTACCATCTCTCTATGTTTGTCTTTGTCTCTATCTATCTATCTATCTATCTATCTATCTATCTATCTATCTATCTATCTATCTATCTATCTATCTATCTATCTATCTATCTATCATCTATCATCTCTCTCTCTCTCTCTCTCTGTCTCTCTCTCTCTCTCTCTCTCTCTCTCTCTCTCTCTCTCTCCACCCACCCACCCAATTCCGTTCACCCACCCATCCTTGGTCAACTCAGCCACCCCCGGACAGTGATTCCTGACCAACGGAAGCCGCCTACCTCTCTCGCAAAGCTGGGTTCCTGAGGTCCGTGATCAAAGGCATGGTCCTCTTAAACTGCTCGATCTTGGCCTTGGAGGTGTCAATGATTTCCCAGTTCCGGTCCTTCGGTCACAAAAGAGGGGTGGGTGGGGGGGTGGGGGGTTGAAACGCTCGTTCAATGACGCCAACGGGGAAGCATTTGATCTCTGGATTGGGGCGGCCAGTGGTTGATGTTGGAGGCCTCAACCTCAATTCAGTTGGGGGGTAGTTCGTGATGCTCCCCCAGCTGGGTGCTTTTCTCGCGGATATTTCATGACCCATCACTGGTCATCACTGGTCCTAGAAGGGGAGGAGGCTGCAGAGAGGGAGAGGAGGAGGAAGAGGAGGAGGAAGGGCAGGAGAAGGAAGAGGACGAGTGTGGGGTCCTTGGTTCTCTCTGAGCTTCGTGGTTTTCCTGTAGACGTTTCATGACCCAACTAGGGAGCATCAGGAATACTAGAAGGGAGTGGGGTTTGGAGAGTTGGGGGGTGGGGTGGGAGGAGGAGGAGGAAGAGGAGGCGGAAGAGGAAGAGGAAAAGAACTGTGGAATCCTTGGTGCTCTCTGAGAGGGGTAGTTTTCCTGCAGGCGTTTCATGACCCAACTAGGGGACGACATCAGCGCGAGAAGGGAGCAGAGTTTGCTCTCGTTTCATAGACTGATGACTTGCCCTCTCGGTTGGTGGTTCTTTGATTCAATCCGGTGGACCTAGGTTGGGCTGTAGTGGAGTGGGGAATCCCTCCATCCATCCTCACACCCCCCCTCCTCCCATCGAACTTTGAACCCAGGTCCAAAAGGGACGCGGAAAAGACCCATCCTGCACAATCCCCTTCTCGGCCGAGGAGCTCCCGAATCCGCCTCCCCTCTTTCCCCACCGCGACGCAGCCCGGAGCTCACTTGCCTTCAGCTCCTTGCTGAGCTTGTTTAGCTTCCGGAAGAGGGCAAAGGCGGTGTTCTCCATCACCTCCGTCTTCAGGGTCTTGAAGCTCCCGTTCTTCCACTCTTCCCAGTGGACCTCCCATTCCTTCGTGATCTCCCAGACTTGTTGGATGTAATCCAGCTCCTGCAGAACCCAAGAAGACAAGCCCAGAGGTGAGACATGAAGCCCGATCTGGGATCTGAGATCTTCTCAAGAAGGTCAACGGCAGAAGGCCCCCTCACCCTCTCCAGCTTCTGAAGGTCTTTGGAGGCCGGCTGGTCAATCTTGAAGATGCCCAGGTTGGAGCGCAGGGCGTTCTCCTCCTCCTTCATGGTGGCCAGCAACTGCCTCATGGCCAGGATCTGCTCCAGGGCAGCGTCGGCCGAGACGGCACTGGTGAAGGGACCTACCGGTGGAGAAGGACAGAAGACAGGGATGACTTCCGGGCTTTCTCTGGGAGTGGGCAGCATATTAGAGCTATGCCGACTTCCAATAGTTAGAAGATTCCTGCACAGAAGCTTTCAGTAATAAAGCAGTTTAGTTAGAAGATTCCTGCACAGAGGCTTTTAGCAATGAAACAGTTTAGTTAGAAGATTCCTGCACAGAGGCTTTCAGCAATAAAGCAGTTTAGTTAGAAGATTCCTGCACGGAGGCTTTCAGCAATGAAGCAGTTTAGTTAGAAGATTCCTGCACGGAGGCTTTCAGCAATGAAGCAGTTTAGTTAGAAGATTCCTGCACGGAGGCTTTCAGCAATAAAGCAGTTTAGTTAGAAGATTCCTGCACAGAGGCTTTCAGCAATGAAGCAGTTTAGTTAGAAGATTCCTGCACAGAGGCTTTCAGCAATGAAGCAGTTTAGTTAGAAGATTCCTGCACAGAAGCTTTCAGCAATAAAGCAGTTTAGTTAGAAGATTCCTGCACAGAGACTTTCAGCAATGAAGCAGTTTAGTTAGAAGATTCCTGCACAGAGGCTTTCAGCAATGAAGCAGTTTAGTTAGAAGATTCCTGCACAGAAGCTTTCAGCAATAAAGCAGTTTAGTTAGAAGATTCCTGCACAGAGGCTTTCAGCAATGAAGGAGCTTAGTTAGAAGATTCCTGCACAGAAGCTTTTAGCAATGAAACAGTTTAGTTAGAAGATTCCGGCACAGAGGCTTTTAGCAATGAAACAGTTTAGTTAGAAGATTCCTGCACAGAAGCTTTTAGCAATGAAGCAGTTTAGTTAGAAGATTCCTGCACAGAAGCTTTTAGCAATGAAACAGTTTAGTTAGAAGATTCCTGCACAGAAGCTTTCAGCAATGAAGCAGTTTAGTTAGAAGATTCCTGCGCGGAGGCTTTCAGCAATAAAGCAGTTTAGTTAGAAGATTCCTGCACAGAAGTTTTCAGCAATGAAGCAGTTTAGTTAGAAGATTCCTGCACAGAGGCTTTCAGCAATAAAGCAGTTTAGCGAGACAATGGGCCGAGAGGGAGAGAAGGACCGAGCCCCAAGATACCCACCATTCACGTCAAAGTCCTGGAGGAGAGTTTGCGCCTTCTTCTTGAAGTCATCCGCGCAGTGGATCAGGCCCGTCTTGAACTTCTCCTTGTGCTTCTTCAACATGGTCTCGCTGTCCAGGAGGCATTGTTGGAAGGCCAGCCACTCCGAATTCAGGTCACCCAGCAGCTGCAGCACCTGGCGGGACGGGAAAACCGAGAGGCGCTGAGCACAAAAAAAAGTGGGGACCAGCAGAGAGAAGCACCACAAAATTGTGGCGGAGTTTAGGGGGGTCGTGGACCGATAAAACGAGGCGATGGCTAACCCAGGGGTCAGCAAACTGCAGCTCTGGAGCCGCATGTGGCTCTTGAGCTGCATGTGGCTCTGGAGCCGCATGTGGCTCTCGAGCTGCATGTGGCTTTTCCATCCCTCTGCTGCGGCTCCCTGTCACCAGGGACCACAATTTTGAGATGAGCTTCTGGTGTCGGGGGGTGGGGGAGAGGGGGGAAGCAGGGCACGCAGGAGGAGACTCTATGGCAAGGGTCGTTTTCCGGTCAGCTCCACAATCGATAGGACTTTCGGTTAGGACAGATAGAGGAAAAAGGGCGCCGTGCTAGAAGGAGACTCTATGGTGGAGGAACTGGACTTCCGGCCAATTCCAGAACTGAATGAGGTTAGGACTTTTGTGACTCTTTGAGTGTTTAAGGTTGCTGACCCCTGGGCTAACGTAATACAGGGAGTCCTCAACTTATGACCAAAATTTCCATCGCTAAGCATTATTAATTGAGTTGTTTCTGATTATTATTTTTTTTTTGCCAAGGTTGCTAAGCGAACCTCTGCGATTGTTAAGGGAATCTCACGGTCGTTAAGCGAATCCGGCTTTCCCCATTGACTCTGCTTGCCGAAAAGGCCGCAAATGGCGATCATGCGACCCCAGGATACGGCACCAATGTCGGTGGCCAAGCATGCCAATTTTGACAACCTGACCGCGGGGAGTGTTGTGACCGTCGTAAGTGCGAGGACCGCTCGGAAGTCACTTTTTTCTCCACTCCCTGTTGCAACTTCGGTCGCTAAACAGACCGTTGTTAAGTTGAGGATGGAGGCTGTGCACCTCGGCAGGAGGAGGAAAGCTGCGTTTCGCGGCCACGCCAGCCATGGATCCTCAGCCCCAGACCTTACCTCCTCGCTCACCGCGACCTCGTACTTCTCCAGGATGGCGAACTGCTCGTGAATGGGGGGGATCTGCCCCTCGATCTTCAGCAGGTCGTTTTGCAGCGTCTCGTGCAGCTGGAGGCTTCGGCTCAGCTCCTCCAGGCTCTGCGGAGGACGGTTGACGCTGCGGGGGGGGGGGGGAGGGAGGAGACGTTTTAGGCCAGATTGTTAAAATATTCATGACTGGGAGAGACATGGGAACAAGGTCCGCTAATGAATAGGCACAGCAAGCGAAGCCGGTCAATGGGAGCGTAAACAGATCCGAGTCCGTGCAGAGAATTGAAACGGAAACTGAAGCAGTCTGCTGCTCTGAGAAGTAAACTAGCAATCTGTCTGGGCTTTCCTGCTGAAATGAAGTGTTTGCTTGTCACTCTCCCGCCTTGTGTTTACTTGAAAGTACCAACTGTTGGTATTGCGCATTTATTCATCTATTCTCCTGTATATAAAGAACTTAATGAATAATAACTGCATCAGTTATCTGTGGGTGCTTTCTGAATTCGAATTGATGCAAAAAACTCTGAGACAGATAAGGGATTTTACTCCGCTAATTGGGGGGGGGGGCGTGGTGCTCCCTCCTTCCAAGGCCATTGAACCAGCACCGTCCGAAGACATTTCCGCGGTTGTGTGGCCAGCATGAGGTCACGCAGCGCTATTACCTCCCACCGAAGTGGTACCTATTGATCTACTCGCATGTGCACGCTTTCAAACTGCTCAGCTGGCAGCAGCTGGAGCGAAGAACGGGAGCTCACCCCATCGCGTGGAGCTCGGGTCTCGAAAGGCCAGCCGGAGGTCACGCAGCGCTCTCACCTTCCCACCGAAGTGGTACCTATTGAGCTACTCGGAGCTGCACGCTTTCAAACTTGCTAGGTTGGCAGGAGCGGGAGCCCGGAACGGGAGCTCACGCCATCGCGCGGCGCTCGGACCTCGAATCTCGCACCGCCGACTTCCCAGCCCAGCATCTTAACCCCCCCGAGCCACCGCACTGCCCTTTTGTGCCGGGAAGGGGTGGGAAAAGAGAGGGAGGGGTGGGGAGGGGACTCACTCGGCTGCGTTGTCCTGCAGGTAGGCGGTCAGCTCCCGCAAGCGGCTGGTGGCCATCTCCTTCAGCAGGTTGGTCAGCTTGTTCTGCCACTCGTTGCAATGCTGGACCACGGCGGCCTTGAGGTGGGAGCAATCCAGCAACACGAACTGGATGCTCAGGACCGTCTCCTCTTTCTGGGCGTTGTTGGCTACCTCCATGTAGCTAGGAGGAGCAGAGAGTCAGAGGGCTGGAAGGGGACCTCGGAGGTCTTCTAGTCCAACCTCCCACCCCCACCCCCCCGTCCAAGATACGGGAACTTTATATTGCAAATGTAAAGATGGTAGATAGATAGATGAATGGATGAATAGATGATATGGATAAATGATGGATAAACGATGAATGGATGGATGGATAGATAGATAGATAGATAGATAGACAAACTCAGGCTCAACCCTGCCAAGACTGAGTGGCTGTGGTTTCCGGCACCCCGGTTCAGCCAGATTACTCCAACTCTGGCCATTGGGGGCGAAACACTGGCCCCCGTGGAGAGGGCGCGCAATTTGGGTGTCCTCCTGGATTCCCGGCTGTCCTTGGAGGACCATGTGGCGGCCGTGGCCAGGGGGGCGTTTCATCAGGTACGCCTGATGCGCCAATTGCGCCCCTTACTGGACCGGGCTGCCCTTCGCACAGTCACTCAGGCGCTCGTGACGTCCCGACTCGACTACTGTAATGCTCTCTACATGGGGCTTCCCTTGAGGTGCACCCGAAAGCTACAGTTAGTCCAAAACGCAGCCGCGTGGGTGATTATGGGAGCCACTAGATGCTCCCACATAACACCGATCCTGCGCGAGCTGCACTGGCTTCCTGTGGCCTTTCGGGTGCACTTCAAGGTTTTGACGACCATCTTTAAAGCGCTCCATGGCTCGGGGCCTAGTTATATGCGAGACCGCCTCCTGCCCCATACATCCCTTAACCCGATACGCTCCCACAGAGAGGGCCTCCTCAGGGTGCCGTCGGCCGGACAATGCCGACTGGCGACACCCAGGGGGAGAGCCTTCTCTGTGGCGGGGCCAGCCCTCTGGAATGACCTACCCCCTGAATTACGTACCATCACCGACCTCCGCCTCTTCCGCCAATGTCTAAAGACATATTTGTTCCAACAAGTCGGCCTAGCCTAACCTCCCATGGGGACTTTCAGGAAGTTTTTAAAATTGGGTATTTTAAATTTGGTTTTAGTACAGGATAGGATTGTTTAATATTTATTTTAAATTATATATTTATCTTTGCATTGGTATGTTTTAAATTTCCTGTACGCCGCCCTGGGTCCTCTGTGGAGAAGGGCGGGATGTAAATTTAAATAAAGTAAGTAAAGTAAAGTAAGATAGATGATAATAGAGATATAGATGGATGGGTGGGTGGATGATAGATTGATAAATAAGATGGATAGATAGATAGATAGATAGATAGATAGATAGATAGATAGATAGATAGATAGATAGATTAGATCAGTGCTTCTCAATTATTTTCTGTCATGCCCCCCCTAGGAAGAAGAAAACATTTCGCGCCCCCCGCGCGACTGTAAATAGTATCATTTGTCTATAAAATTGTTATAAGTACACCTCTGCATAACACTGTATCCTTATTAACGTATAAGAGAATAAAAAAAGAAAGAAATGTGGATCAATTTACAACAAAGAATAGCTTTATTAACTGTAGCAGAAAAGATTTAAAGTGCATTAGAAATTAAAAAAAATTAAACCCTTTGCCGAGGTCAAACGCGCCCCCCTTTACGGAGCCTCGCGCCCCCCCTGGGGGGCCCGCCCCACTATTTGAGAAGCACTGGATTAGATAGATGATAGATGATAGATAGATAGATAGATAGATAGATAGATAGATAGATAGATAGATAGATAGATAGATAGATGATAGATAGATAGATAGATAGATAGATAGATAGATAGATGATAGATAGATAAGAAAGAGAGAGAGAGAGAGTGTCAAGCTATTCTCAAAAGCACCTGAGGGCAGAACAAGAAGCAATGGGTAGAAACTAATCAAGGAGAGAAGCAACCTAGAACTGAGGAGAAATTTCCTGACAGTCAGTACAATTAACCAGTGGAACAGCTCACCACCTGAAGTTGTGAATGCCCCAACACTGGAAGTCTTTAAGAAGATGTTTGTCTGAAATGGTATAGGGCTTCCTGTCTAGGCAGGGGATTGGACTAG
>CM077647.1:181987019-182054519 GCA_039707465.1 Rhabdophis nuchalis
GAATTTCCAAGGGCTATAAGGAGTCCTTGAGTTACGACGGGAACGCAGCCCGCCCGCCCTTGTTATTTATTTATTTTAGTTATTTTATTAAATTTATAGACCGCCCCCTCTCCCCCCATGGGGACTCGGGGCGGTGCACAGGAAATTAAAAATCCAATAAATACAACAATATGCAAAATATTAAAACTGAATTAAATTACCCCTGTGCTAAAATCAACATTAAAACCCTTAAAACCCTAAACAGCTGCACCCCTTAAAATTCCAATTAAACAATTTATTTCTACAGGCGAGGTATGATAAGTTAGGCCAGGCCGGCCTGATGGAAGAAGTGAGTCTTGAACTTCTGGCGGAAGGAGCGGAGGTCCGTCGTTGTTCTGATTTCGGGGGGAAGGTCGTTCCAGAGGGTCGGGCCCGCCACAGAGAAGGCCCTTCCCCTGGGTGTCGCCCGCTGGCATTGCCTGGTGGACGGCACCCGGAGAAGTCCCTCTCTGTGGGAGCGAATCGGCCGGAGGGATGTATGGGGCAGGATGCGATCCCGCAGATAGCTAGGTCCCGTGCCATGGAGCGCTTTGAAGATGGTGACCAGCACCTTGAAGCGCATCCGAAAGACGACAGGCAGCCAATGCAGCTCGCGCAGGAGTGGTGTTACATGGGAGAACCTGGAGGCTCCCAGAACTGCCCGAGCGGCCGCGTTCTGGACTAGCTGTAGTCTTCGGGTGCACCTCAAGGGAAGCCCCATGTAGAGAGCATTACAGTAGTCGAGCCGGGATGTCACGAGGGCATGAGTGACTGTGCAAAGGGCAGCCTGGTCCAGTAAGGAGCCGGAGCCGTGTGATTTCCGACAAGCAAAGTCAGTGGGGTGATCCGGATTCACTTAACGACTGGGATGGTTCGCTTAACAACCAGAGCACCAAAAAATGGTTATAAAATGGGGCGCGACTCCCTTAACGACGGCCTTGCCTAGCAATGGATTTTCTAGGGTCCCCGTTGGCGTCCCTAAATCGAGGACTCCCATGGAGATCTCTCCGAACTTTGGTCGCTAAGAGAGCGGTCGTAAGTGGAGGACTTACAACAGTTCATTTTTGTGACCGTTCAAAGTTACCATGGCCCTGAAAAAGGTGAGTTACTTAGGACCGTTTTCCACACTTACGACCATTAGAGCAATCCGATCGTCACGTGGTCAAAATTCAGACGCTTAGCCGTGGACTCATAGTTATGACGGTTGCAGTGTTCCAGGGTCACATGATCCTCTTTTGCAATCCTTTGAGAATCAAGGTCAACGGGTTTCACTTAACAGCAGTATTATTATCTTAACAAAACTGCAGCCATTCACTTAACAACCCCGGCAGGAAAGGTTGTAAAAATGGGACAAATTTCCACTTATCTGAAATAGTACGAGTTCTCCTGTTTGAGTAGAGGGCTGGACTAGAAGGCCTCCGAGGTCCCTTCCACCTCTATTCTATTCTGTTCTGTTCTATTCTGAATTCTATTCTATTCTGAATTTAATTTAATTTTATTCTATTCTATTCTACTCTATTCTGAATTCTATTCTATTTTGAACTCAATTCAATTCTTTTATTGTATTCTAAATTCTATTCTATTCTATTCTGAATTCTATTCCATTTTGAATTCAACTCAATTCTTTTATTGTATTCTAAATTCTATTCTATTCTGAATTCTATTCTATTCTATTCTATTTTGAATTCTATTCTATTCTATTCTGAATTCTATTCTATTCTATTTTGAATTCTATTCTATTCTGAATTTAATTCTATTCTATTCTATTCTGAATTCTATTCCATTTTGAACTCTATTCAATTCTTTTATTGTATTCTAAATTCTATTCTATTCTATTTTGAATTCTATTCTACTCTGAATTTAATTTAACTCTATTCTATTCTACTCTATTCTGAATTCTATTCTGAATTCTATCCTATCCTATTCTACTCTATTCTATTCCGAATTCTATTCTATTTTGAATTCAATTCAATTCTTTTATTCTATTCTAAATTCTATTCTACTCCATTCCATATTCTATTCTATTCTATTCTATTCTATTCTGAATTTAATTTAATTCAACTCAATTCAATTCTACTCTATTCTAGTCTGAATTCTATTCTATTCTATTCTATTCTGAATTCTAGTCTATTCCATTCCATTCCATTCCGAGTCATAAGTGAAAGACTACTTAAATTAAACGTGACCGATCAAAGCCAAGAGGGACTGTCATCCCCGCCCTCAAAGAAAGCCAACGCCGGGCTCCCTCCATCCACCATCTCCCCCATCCCCTGGACCAGGCCTGGAGAGGGAAGGGGCAGCAGCAGCTGGATCTCGTTGGCGCAGCCCTTAATGGGAGGTCCCCAGAGGCAGAGCTGTACAAACATCTGACTCGCGCAAAGGCACTCTGCATTTCGGGGGGCCCGAAGGCGTTAACGCTTCCCCACAATCGCTTTTGACATCTTGCATGGAAACAGGTTTTTCCATCTCCCGGCTGCCGCTCGTTCGCTGCGACTGGCGCGCAAGGCTCAATTCCAGGGGGAGTGGGCAGGGCCGCGCACAGCGGCCATGCTGCCCCACAGCGGAGGGCGGAATGGGCAGCCTGCCAAAGGCTCAGCGGGGAAAGATAAGTTTGGAGGGTGGAGAGAGAGAGGGAGGGGAGACTTTAGCCCCATGGGTCTCTGTTGTTCCGCTCCTCGGAGGAATGTCATTGGCGACCACCGAGGCGCCTCCCGCGTCTGCCTCTTAATTACAATTAGTCACCCTTCATAATTAATACGCTTACTACCCTTGTACACGAATTGCAATTATACATCGTCCTCGACTTCTGATCCCCAATTGAGCCCAATATTTCCACCCGCCAAGCGAGACAGGGGGTTTATGTGAGCTTTGCCCCCTTTTTACGACAGTCGTTCAGTGAATCACTGCAGGGGTAAAGCTAGGAACACGGATGTCAATGGCTTCCCCTGGGGGACTTTGCTCGTCAGAAGGTCTGGGATGTTGCAGCCGTCATAAATGGGAGCCAGTTGCCAAGTGTCCAAATTACTATCGCGGGGAATGGTTCAACGGTCATTAAGTGTAAAACCGGTCGTAAGTCCCTTTTGACAGTGACGTTGTCACTTCAAAGGGTCACTAAACAAATGATTGTAACAGAGTAACAGAGCAGGAAGGGATCTTGGAGGTCTTCTAGTCCAACCCCCTGCTCAAGCAGGAAACACTCCGCGTAGTCCCTTGCGGGATGGAGTCTGGGCAGTTTTTATGGGCCGGATGCTATTCCCTGTCGCCAATACGGAGTTTTGTTCAGCTGATATATTCTCATTGTGCCCAGAGAGAGAGAGAAATATCTGCCTCTACCTAGGATCGAACTGACGGTCTCCTGATTGTGAGGCGAGAGCTCTACCTCTAGGCCAGCACACCACACTCCGACCGTTTCTTTAGTCATCCTCTTCTATTAACGACCCCATAATCCTTTGTGGAGTGGAGTCTGGGCAACTGAATGGAGCTAGCAGAGAGTTTACTGGCCGGATGCCATTCCCTGTCACCAATACGGAGTTATATTCAGCAGATATATATTCTCAACGTGCCCAGAGAGAGAAATATCGGCCTCTGCCTAGGATCGAACGCACCACCTCCATATTGTGAGGCAAGAGCGCCACCTCTAGGCCATCTCGCCACTCTCCAGACCAAGGGACTTTCCTGACGTCCTTGGAGAACCCTGACTTGTCTTCTTGGGCCATTGAGAAGACCTGAAATGGTCCTACATGGGCCCGTGGCTTTGGGTCCATCAGACCCAGTCAGCTGCTCTGCCTCCTGGTTCTGAAGGACCACTCCCGGTGACCCTTCAACCTCCCACCGGGTTGGTTCTCCATGGACACCATCTGGTGGCACACCTGTCCCAGCAGCGACATCATGGATCTGAGAGGTCTCCATCCACCCATTAGGATTGTGCCGACAAGGTTTCCAGCATCTAATTGCTCCACGGAGCGGGCTTAAAGGAGATTTACGAGAGATAGAAGTACCTCTTCACCAACCGCATAATTAACTCGTGAACATTCATTACTCAACGGGTGGGTGGGTGGCCACCAATTGGAGGGGAGAAATGGAGTCATTCCCGGGAGGGAAAAATCTATCAAGGGCTAGTAGGCCTCAAGGAGACTCCATGCTACCTCCAAGATTGGGGAGGGGGGAGGCCTGCATTGACCAGTGGTGGTGGTGGGATTCCGAACACCACCTCCTACCGTGAGGTCCTCTGCTAAGTTGACGTGGAAAACCCATGTCTGGATCCGATCCAAGGCTTCGTGGGGTTCATATAAAGAATGGCAGCTGGATTTGGGGACCTCTAGTCTGATGAAAAGAAGGAGTAAGGGGTGACACGATAGCAGCCTTCCAGTATCTCAGGGGCTTCCCCAAAGAAGAGGGAGTCAAGCTATTCTCCAAAGCCCCCAAGGGCAGGCCAAGAAACAATGGATGGAAACTGATTAAGGAGAGAAGCAACCTGGAATGAAGGAGAAGTTTCCTGACAGTGAGGACAATTCACCAGGGGAACAACTATTTGTCTGAAAAGGTGTAGGGATTTCCTGCCTGAGCAGGGGGTTGGACTAGAAGACCTCCAAGGTCCCTTTCAGCTATTCTATTCTATTCTATTCTATTCTATTCTATGCTATGCTATGCTATGCTATGCTATGTTGTATTGTCTATTCTATTCTAATTCAATATTTTATTTTATTTTCTATTCTATTCCTATTCTCTATTATATTGTCTATTCTATTCTAATTCTATATTTAATATCTATTCTATTCTCTATTCTATTGTCTATTCTATTCTTTCTATATTTTATTATTTATTTTATTATCTATTCCTATTCTATTCCTATTCTATTCTATTCTTATTCTATTCTCTATTCTATTCTAATTCTATATATAATATCTCTTCTATTCTATTCTCTATTCTATTCTCTATTCTATTCTTCTATATTTAACATCTTCTATTCTATTCTCTATTATATTGTCTATTCTATTCTAATTCTATATTTTATTATTTATTTTATTATCTATTCCTATTCTATTCCTATTCTATTCTAATTCTATATTTAATATCTCTTCTATTCTATTCTCTATTCTATTCTCTATTCTATTCTATATTTAACATCTTCTATTCTATTCTCTATTCTATTGTCTATTCTATTCTTTCTATATTTTATTATTTATTTTATTATCTATTCCTATTCTATATTCCAATATCTAGTTCTATTCTATTCTATTCCTATTCTATTCTCTATTCTATTTAATTCTATATTTAATATCTCTTCTATTCTATTCTCTATTCTATTCTCTATTCTATTCTTCTATATTTAACATCTTATATTCTATTCTCTATTATATTGTCTATTCTATTCTAATTCTATATTTTATTATTTATTCTATTCTATTCTAATTCTATATTCCAATATTTGTACTGTTCTATTCTATTCTATTCTATTCTATTCTATTCTATATTCTAATTCTCTATTCTATTCTAATTCTCTCTTCACTCTTCTATTCTATTCTATCCTATCCTCTATTCTATTTCTATTCTATTCTATTCTCTATTCCTTTCCACTCCACTCTATCTGCAAGACAGGACGATGTCTACTCAAAAGGATGGGTCTAAAGGAGCATTGGAATACTTCAAGGAGGCCTCTTGAGGTTCTCCTGAAGCCTTCGAGGCAACCTCTAAGTTGGGCTCGGCAGGAGGGCTGTCGATTTCCTCCACCCCAGAGCCCGAGAAGACCCTTACCGAGCAGTATCAGCATCGAAGGACGAGACCAGCGGGTTGAGGTGTCGGTATCGGTTGATGAAGGCGTCTTTGTTGACCTCCCAAATCTCTCGGTAGACGTCCCAGGTCTTCAGGTAGGCCTGGAGGAGGGCGGCGTTGTTCTGCATGCCGTTGCTGATCTGGGTCTGGATTTTCTTGATATCTTCGTCTCGCTCTGAGGAAGGAGGAACACTAAGTTTCCCAGGATCTTCCTAAGGCTCCTCACCAACAACCCAACCCAACCGGTAGAGTAGATCCTTGGAAAGGACACCACGAGAAGGACCAAGCAGACAGGCAGATGAACAGAGCTGGAAGGGACCTTATGGGTCATCTAGGCCAACCCCTCCCCAGCCCAAGCAGGAGACCCTACGCCATTTCTGGCAAGATGGTCATCCAGTCCATCCGTTAGGTCCACCAAACTACAAAACAGAAAAAGTGCAGAGAAGAGCAACGAAGATGATGAGGGGACTGGAGGCTCAAACCTACGACGGACGGTTGCAGGAACTGGGCCTGGCTAGTCTAGTGAGGAGAAGGACCAGGGGAGACAGGAGAGCAGCCTTCCAATATTTGAGGAGCTGCTCCAGAGAAGAGGGGAGGTCAAGCTATTGTCCAAAGCACCTGAAGGCCAGACAATGGATGGAAACTGACCAAGGAGAGATTCAACCTGGAAAGAAGAAGGAACTTTCTGACCATGAGAACCATCCACCCATGGAACAGAAGTTGCCTTCAGAAGTTGTGGGAGCTTCATCCCTGGAGGCTTTCAGGAAGAGACTGGACTGCCCTCGGTCAGAAATGGTGTAGGCTCTCCTGCTTGAGCGGGGGGGTTGGACTAGATGACCTCCAAGGTCCCTTCCAACTCTTCTTCATCTGAATCCCAACAGACCTTTTGTGGAAGGACAGGACAGGTGACACCCCCCCCCCCCAAGGAGGCTTGCCTTACCCACGAGGACCGAAATGGGGTCGCGGGCGAACTTCCGCCGGACGAGGATCTCCGGAAGGTGCCGGAAGACGGTGATGCTGGTGATCAGATGGCTGCTGATGTCATTGACCATGCTTGCCAGCTGGAGAAGCGACGGAGAGAAGGCTACCTAGGAGAGGAGAATCCCGCCAGGGAGTCAACGAGGAGGCACCTCAAGGTCTACCAAGACGCAAGGCTGGGCCAAGAGGAAGGCCCAAAAATGAATCAAGATGAAATTTTGGGGTCCCCAGACCCACAACTCTGCTAGAGAGAAAATGGCGGCTGCGGAGGACAGTTGTTTCGACCGAGGCTTCCCGAGAGCCTGAAGCCAACTCTGGCAACTCTGCGTATGCGCACACTGGGAACAGGCTCCAGCTGTTCATCTGCCTCACTGATGTCCGACCCCGAAGGCCACTGAGAACTGCGAGACGGCCTTGGCCCCCTCTCTGCCTCCGACACAGAGCCCTCCTCAGAGCCTTCCCCAGACTCCAGGACTGGCCCATCTTCCTCCCCAACCCTCCTCACTGTCCTAATCTGCTGGCTGATGGGTCACAACGGACAGGACCTCAAGCCCAGGAGAAGGTGGGACTTTTTTCAGGTTCTTGGGGTGTCCAGCTTTAAACGGGAGGAGCGTCAAGGTCCTGAGGATTTAATAGTTGGCAGCCGATGTGAAATGTAATTTGTAAGCTTGAGGGCAAGGCTGATGACCATAAAATTCATTCGCTGCAGCTACGGCATAAACCTTTTAAGACTCTGATGCGAGGGTCACACGTCTCTCTCTATATAGGTGGCTATTAGAGGGTTCCCCCCCCCCCTTCTTCTCGATGTGTCTTCAGTGCTCTCCTTGTGTCTGGAGGATTTTATCTTCATGTGTTTGCCTGTATATGCCGCATTTTTCGGAGTATAAGACGCACCAAGGTTTTGGAGAGGCACGTTACAACAATAAAAGTTTTGGCACTCTGCAGACCTCCCAAAAATGGCCCGTTTTTCGTGAAAACGAGCCCGGTTTTTTCCCCCCTCAAAAAAAGGGCACGAATAGCCTTTAGGAGGCTTGTGGAGTGCTCCTGGGGGTGGCTGAGCAAACAACGGCCCGTTTTTTGTGAAAACAGGCCCGTTTTGTGTCAAAAAAAGGGCATGCGTAGCCTTTAGGAGGTTTATAGAGTGCTCCTGGGGGCTGAGGGGGAGCCAAAAATGAGGAAGAAATGGCCTGTTTTTCACTTTTTGTCAAAAAAAGGGCATGCATAGCCTTTAGGAGGTTTATAGAGTGCTCCCGGGGACTGAGGGGGAGCCAAAAATGAGCCAAAAATGGACCGTTTTTCATTTGTTGTCCAAAAAAGGGCATGCGTAGCCTTTTGGATGCTCATAGAGTGCTCCTGGGGGCTGAGGGGGAGCCAAATATGAGCCAAAAATGGACCGTTTTTCACTTTTTGTCCAAAAAAGGGCATGCGTAGCCTTTAGGAGGTTTATAGAGTGCTCCCGGGGGCTGAGGGGGAGCCAAAAATGAGCAAAAAATGGCCCATTTTTCACTTTTTGTCAAAAAAAGGGCATGTGTAGCCTTTAGGGGGCTTATAGAGTGCTCCTGGGGGCTGAGGGGGGGCAAAACTGAGAAAAAAACAGCCCATTTTCCCCTCATTTCTGCCCTCCCCAGCCCCCAGGAGCACTCCGGAAGCCTCCTAAAGGCTATGCACGGCCATTTTGGTTTTGAGAGGCAAAAAAAGTGCTTTATTCGGTGTATAAGACGCACCCAGATTTTCAGCCTCGTTTCTGAGAAGAAAAAGTGCGTCTTATAATCCTAAAAACACGGTCGTTGTAAATAAACCACTGATAAAGGTCTTAAAGCTGAGTGTGCTGCGTTATTGCTCCTGGGTGTACCCCGTAAAGCTACGTCACGCTGCAGAAACTCTGACGTGGTGACAGGGCCTTCCGAAGGTAGCTCGGCACGTCCTTTGAGATTCTGGAACAAGTAGAGATCTAACCGCGTCTTTCAGGAAGCGAATTGGGGCTCTTAGGTGTGTGAGAAGCGCCCTCCCCCCCCCCCCCCCTGCTGCGCTCACCTGGGGAGTCTGCCCAGGGGAATTGTCCTGCAGGATGACCTTCACCCTGAAGAGCGGGTTGGGGCTGGTCTTGCCGTCGCCGTTGATGGCCCTGGAGAGCTCCATCAGGGACCACTTGACGTTGAGCCGCAGGGCGTCCTCCATCATGCGATTCATACGGACCGTGTAGTTGAACCAGTGCTGCTGGACCTGACGGGGGGGAGGAAAGGTTGGGGAAGAGGGGATGGGTTGGCATCGGATCAAGGGGCAACGTAGCCCCCCTCCGACCGCACAGGGCCTTTGCCGAGATGCCAGGGGGAGCACCGCCCCCACCACGTTCCAGTTGTTACTACATTCTAGATCTTGGGAATCCCATCCCGTACAAGACCTATGTGAAAAGGAGAAGGGCAAAGACCCAGGAGGAGATGGAGAGGCAGCTTCAAAGACACATCAAAGGAAAAGGAGGAGGAAGAGGAGGAGGAGAAGAAAAGAAAGAGGAGGAGGAGGAGAAGCAGAAGAAGCAGAAGGAGAATAAGAAAAGGAAGAGGAGGTTGAGGAGGAGGAGAAGAAAAGAAAGAAGATGAGGTTGAGGAGTAGAAGGAGGAAAAGAAGATGAAGAAGGAGAAGAAAAGGAAGATGAGGTTGGAGGAGGAGGAGAAGAAAAGAGAAGGAAGAAAAGATGAGGTGGAGGAGTAGAAGGATGAGAAGAAGATGAAGAAGGAGAAGAAGACAAGGAAGATGAGGTTGAAGAGGAGGAGGAGAAGAAAAGGAAGAAAAGATGAGGTGGAGGAGTAGAAGGATGAGAAGAAGATGAAGGAGAAGAAGAAAAGGAAGATGAGGTTGAGGGGGAGGAGAAGAAGAAGAAGAAAAGAAAAGGAAGAAAAGGAAAGAGCCAGAAGAGGAGAAGGAGGAGAAGATGAAGAAGAAGATGAAGGAGAAGGAGGAGAGGAGGAGGAGAAGAAGAAGAAGAAGAAGAAGAAGAAGAAGAAGAAGAAGAAGAAGAAGAAGAAGAAGAAGAAGAAGAAGAAGAAGAAGAAGAAGAAGAAGAAAGGGGTCTTCTTCACACAGGATTCTGGCCCAGTGTCCTTCAAGCGGGCCGCTCACAAAGACCTCCCTTGCCAACAGATACTCGCTGGTCCTACTCACCTCCGGCCCATCGTTCTTGAAGACCTCGTACGTCTGCCGCATGATGGCAATGCTGTCTTCGTGGAAGGTGACCAGCTTCTTCTGCACCAGGTCCCGGTGGTCCTTCTGGTCCTCTTCAAACTCCAGGTCGTTGTAGACCCGCTTCCCGGTGATCCGGACCAACAGAGCCTCACTCATCTGCTGGGCCCGGCGAGCAATGGCCAAGGTAGCTGCTTTGTACTCGTTGACGATGTTCTGGACCTGTGGGAAGAGGGAGGACACCAGGAGAGAAGATGGAAGAAGATCCCCCAGGTGTTGTGAAGGGGTGGTTCCTAGTGGGCCTGGAGGACCCCACTCAGAATGGCAAGAGGAGAAGATATGGCCCGCCCAAGAGACCTGAAGGGATCTCAAGGACATTGTGGTGGCCCACCAGACTCAGACAATGAGGAGGTTGGGGAGGAACGTGGGCCAGTTCTGGAGTCTGGGAAAGACTCTGGTTGACGCTCAACCACCGGAGAGGGAGCTGCTTTTGGAGGCTGAGATAAGTGGGGAGGAAGAACAGCTGGGGCCCGTTCCAGATGTGCCTATGAGCTTTTAGGAGAGGAGGACAACGGAGGACAAGGAGTCGACCTGGGAAGCAAAGCACACATGAATGCTGAATGGGCCCTCCCTGGCTGGGGAATAAATAGAAGGAAAGGGGAGTGGTGATCGTAGGAGGCAACAGTTCGTATTTCTGAAGAATTTGCTCATTGTGTTTCGTTACAGCTTTGTGGTTGGAAGCTCCCAGCCTGGCAAGGAACTGATAAGGTCTGTACTGCAGTTAACTCCTTGAAGGACTCTCACCTGGACTTTTCGGGGGGAGGGGTGGATGCAATTACGGGCATTTCCTCTGTCTTGGAGGACACAGTCAGAGGAGCAGGAGATGGCTTTGGTCCCAAGAGCTGGCTGATGGTTACCAAAGAGGGCAACCAAGCCCACTTGAGGATAGGCAAGGAAAGGCTAATGCCATAATTCCCACAATAAGGGGACCAAGGAACTCCTTGTGTCCTCCATCTTCCCCAGTCCCCCTGTACCGAGTGGACAAAGCAGCTGGGAGTGGGGCAGATCGGCTACCCAGTGAGTTATGGGCCTCGGGGTGTCAACCTTGGTATTTTCGTGTCTCTCAAGGCATCCTGGGAGGTCCGAGAAGCCCCCATCCTGACCTTGCTGGCATGGAGGCGACACTCCGAGATGAAGACCGTGCTGGCTCCCTTGAGGGACCAGTGGAGCTTCTTGAGGCCAGGTTGGATCTTCCGGTCCAGGTAGCGGATACGTTCCCGGAAGAGTCCCCTCTCCTCCTCGGACAGCATGCTGATGATCCTATATACCCAAGGAAGGGTGAGAAAGGAGCCAAACTGTGAGGCATTCCAGGCGTTGCCGTCAAAATACATTATGCAGCAGGCGGCCTTCAGCCAGATGTTCCTCGTTTCCATAAATCACTCCCATCCCTGGTTCTGGCAGAGAGAGCCCGGTGGAGGTTGCTCAACCTCTCAACAGCTTTGGGTTTCCTTAAGGACAACCGGCAAATTTTGCCCAACCTCAAACACTGAAGGTCTCTCAAGGATCCTTCATAACAGATCTTCAAAGCAAGATGGCTTTCTTGAAGTTGAAGGGGACTTCAACTCCCAGAATTCCCCAGGCACCACGGTTAATGTCCACCCATCATAAGCGTGGAATTCTGGGAGATGAAGTCCACCTATCTTAAGTGTGGAATTCTGGGAGATGAAGTCCACTCATCTTAAGTGTGGAATTCTGGGAGATGAAGTCCACTCATCTTAAGTGTGGAATTCTGGGAGATGAAGTCCATCTATTTTAGGCATGGAATTCTGGGTGTTGAAGTCCACCCATCTTAAGTGTGGAATTCTGGGAGATGAAGTCCACTCATCTTAAGTGTGAAATTCTGGGAGATGAAGTCCACTCATCTTAAGTGTGGAATTCTGGGAGATGAAGTCCACCCATCTTAAGTGTGGAATTCTGGTAGATGAAGTCCACTCATCTTAAGTGTGGAATTCTGGTAGATGAAGTCCACTCATCTTAAGTGTGGAATTCTGGTAGATGAAGTCCACTCATCTTAAGTGTGGAATTCTGGGAGATGAAGTCCACTTATCTTAAGTGTGAAATTCTGGGATATGAAGTCCACCCATCTTACGCATGGAATTCTGGGTGTTGAAGTCCACCCATCTTACGCATGGAATTCTGGGAGATGAAGTCCACTCATCTTAAGTGTGGAATTCTGGGAGATGAAGTCCACTTATCTTAAGTGTGGAATTCTGGGAGATCTATAGAAGTCCATCTATTTTAGGCATGGAATTCTGGGTGTTGAAGTCCACCCATCTTAAGCATGGAACGCTGGGAATTGTAGTCCCTCTATTTCAGGCATGGAATTCTGGGAGTTGAAGTCCTCTCATCTAAAGCATGGAATTCTGGGAGATTGGGTCTACTTATCAAGCATGGAATTCTGGGAATTGAATTCCCCCTCTTGTGCATGGAATTCTGGGAGTTGACGCCCGTGTCCGTCCATTGCGGAGCGAAATTGGACACAAACAGACCAGTTCCCTCCCACTCACTCCCCAATTAACTTCAGAGGAGAAAAGAAAAGAGGCGCGCACAAAAATACCTACAAGCTTCTCACACACACACACGTGTGTGTGATGACACAAAAGCACCGTTGGCAAGAGAAAGCGCGTGGCGAGCCACACTTCCCCTCGGGCTCCAGCAAGAAAGCAGAAAAACAGGGGACCCTCTTGCCAAGCCCACCCCCACAAGGAACATCGCAAAGAGTGTTACACGCACACACACACACACAAATACACACCATTGGCCTCTCCTAGAGCAGGGAAGACTGGCCCAATGGGCCCCGCCTTCCCGTACATGCACGCCGACACCCTGCGCATGCGTGACCACCCCGGAGGGGAACCTTGGAGGTCTTCTAGTCCAACTCCCAAGTGGGAGGCCCTCCACCACTTCGGATAAACGGCTGTCCAGTCTCCTCTTCAAAACCTCCCTCCCGGATGGAGGCAGCCACAACTTCTAGTGGCGAGGAGTTCCCCTGGCCAATGGTCCTCCCTGGGAGGACGTTTCTCCCCAAATCCCAGGTTGCTGCTCTCCTTGATGAGTTTCAATAATACAATACAATAATACAATAGCAGAGTTGGAAGGGATCTTGTAGGTCTTCTAGTCCAACCCCCTGCGTGGGCAGGAACCTTATACCATTTCAGACAAATGGCTATCTAACATCTTCTTAAAGACTTTCAGGGTTGGGGCATTCACAACTTCTGGAGGCAAGCTGTTCCAGAGGTTAATTGTTCTAACTGTCAGGAAATTTCTCCTTAGTTCTAAGTTGCTTCTCTCCTTGATTAGTTTCCACCCATTGCTTCTTGTCCTGTCCCCAGGTGCCTTGGAGAATAGTTTGACTCCCTCTTCTTTGTGGCATCCTCTGAGATATCGGAACACTGCTATCATGTCTCCCCTGGTCGTCCCCTGGTTTCCACCCATCGCTTCTTGTCCTGCCTTCGGGGGCTTTGGAGAAGGGGTGGACTCCCTCTCCTTTGGGGCAGCCCCTCAAATACTGGAAGATGCTATTGTGCCACACACCCCCAGCCCCCGATCGTTCCCTTTGTCAGAGTAACAGAGTTGGAAGGGACCTTGGAGGTCTTCTAGTCCAGCCCCCCTTCTGAAGCAGGAGACCCTCTACCAATCTCTTCTTAAAAACCTCCAGTGATGGAGCCCCCACAATTTCTGGTGGCAGGCTGTTCCCCTGGTTAATGAACCTCACTGTTAGGTGAGGTCTGTCTGTCTGTCTGTCTGTCTGTCTGTCTGTCTGTCTGTCTTTCTTTCTTTCTTTCTTTCTTTCTTTCTTTCTTTCTTTCTTTCTTTCTTTCTTTCTATCCATCCATCCCTCTCTCCATCCATCCATCATCTTTCTCTGTCTGTCTGTCTATTTATCAGTATCTATCTCTATCTATCCATCCATCCATCCATCATCTTTCTCTCTCTCTCTCTAATAATAATAATAATAATAATTTTAATTTATGGACCGCTCTCTCTCCCCGAAGGGGCTCGAGGCGGTGCACAGGGGATTTAAAAATACATATATAAAAACACAAGCATAAATACAATTTAAAATGAATTAAACTTAAGCCCTGCGCTAAAATCCCAGACCAACTAAAATTAGACCCCTAAAAAACCCTAATAAATAGAGCAATTCAGTTACCCAAGCCGGCCAGGCAGGAAAAATGAGTTTTTAGTTTTTGGCGGAAGGCACAGAGGTCCGTGGTCGTTCTAATATCCGGGGGTAGGTCGTTCCAGAGGGTCGGGCCCGCCACAGAGAAGGCCCTTCCCCTGGGCGTCGCCCGCTGGCATAGCCTGGTGGACGGCACCCGGAGAAGTCCCTCTCTGTGGGAGCGAATCGGCCGCAGGGATGTATGGGGCAGGATGCGATCCCGCAAATAACTAGGTCCCGTGCCATGGAGCGCTCTATCTATCTATCTATCTATCTATCTATCTATCTATCTATCTATCTATCTATCTATCTATCTATCTATCCATCCACCTCTCTCTCCATCCATCCATCATCTTTCTCTCTTTGTCTGTCTCTCTATCAGTATCTATCTATCTATCTATCTATCTATCTATCTATCTATCTATCTATCCATCCATCCATCCATCCACCTCTCCCCCTCCCTCCCTCCATCCCTCCATCCCTCCATCATCTTTCTCTTTGTCTCTCTCTCTCTCTCTATCAGTATCTATCTACCCATCCATCCATCATCTTTCTCTGTCTGTCTTTCTTTCTTTCTATCCATCCATCCCTCTCTCCATCCATCCATCATCTTTCTCTGTCTGTCTGTCTGTCTATTTATCAGTATCTATCCATCCATCCATCCATCCATCCATCCATCCATCCATCTTTCTCTATCTATCTATCTATCTATCTATCTATCTATCTATCTATCTATCTATCTATCTATCTATCTATCTATCCACCTCTCTTTCCATCCATCATCTTTCTCTCGTTGTCTGTCTCTCTATCAGTATCTATCCATCCATCCATCCATCCATTCACCTCTCTCTCCATCCATCCATCCATCCACCTCTCTCTCCCCATCCATCCATCCATCCATCCATCCATCCATCCATCCATCCATCCATCATCTTTCTCTTTGTCTCTCTCTCTATCAGTATCTATCCATCCATCCATCCATCCATTCATCCATTCACCTCTCTCTCCCCATCCATCCATCCATCATCTTTCTGTCTGTCTGTCTGTCTATCTGTCTATCTATCCCACCTACCTACCTACCTACTCCTCATCTTTTTGTCTGTCTGTCTGTCTGTCTGTCTGTCTGTCTGTCTGTCTGTCTGTCTGTCTGTCTGTCTGTCTCTCTAGTTATCATCTCGGTCTCTCTCTCATCTATTTCATCTCTCTCCTACAGACTCATCGAATCGTAGGGCGGCCACTTCTGGTGGCAAGTCCCAAAGGTCCTTTTTTTTTTTTTATCAGGCGGCCACTGGGCTTTCTTGGCTTTTTTTCCCCTTGCGAAGTCGTTGCGCTCCTCATCCGAGAAGCTTCTTCCGCTCTGACGGGATGGTGGGGAAAGGAAGGATCGATCCGTCCTGTGAGTTTTTTGATCCACTATCCTGTCAAGAGTGGAAGAAGCTTCTTGGATGAGGAACGAAAGGTCGAGTTGCCTCCTGAAAAAAAAAAAGCAACTTTGGGTGAACCATGGGTGATGTCTACCGACTTCTGGTGGCAAGGCGTTCCACTGGTGAACCGCATCAGCACGGGACAAGCCCTACCTGTTGCAGGAGGAGGGTGGCCCTACTTGTTGGTTGTGTGAAGCTGCGGTAGATATCTAGATCAGGCAAGGATGGCTGAGCCCCGTAACAGCTCTCCCAAAGTTGAAAGGTGACCTTCTTTGCATCGTCGGATGCAAAGCTACCAACCTGTTGTAGTCGCGGGCCACCAGGAGAAGGTTCTCCCTCAAGTTCCTCAGGTCCTCCTTCCGCTCGTACACCTCCACCACGTAATGAGGGATCTCAAACAGCACCCGCTCCCAGTAGTGGATTTCCACAAAGAGTTTTAGCAGGTGCCTGGAGGAGGAAGAGAGACAATCAGAAGGAGAAGGAGGAGGAGGAGGAGAAGGAGGAGGAGGAGGAGGAGAAGGAGGAGAATAAGAAGGAGAAGGGGAAGGAGAAGGATAAAGGGAAGGGGAAGGGAAAGGAAGAAGGGGAAAGAGAAGGGGAAGGAGGAGAAGGAGAAAGGAGAAGGAAGAAGGAGGAAGAGGTGAAGGAGAAAGAAGTAGAGAGGAGAGAGTCAGAAGGAGGAGAAAAAGAAGGAGGAGGAGGAGGAGGAAGAGGAGAAGAAGAAAGAAGGGGAAGGAGGAGAAGGAAAAGGAGAGAGGAGAGAGTCAGAAGAAGGAAAAGAAGAAGGAAGAGGAAGAGGAGAAGAAGAAAGAAGGAGGAAGGAGAGAGGAGAGAGTCAGAAGGAGGAGAAAAAGAAGGAGGAGGAGGAGGAGGAAGAGGAGAAGAAGAAAGAAGGGGAAGGAGGAGAAGGAGAGGAGAGAGTCAGAAGAAGGAAAAGGAGAAGAAGAAGGAAGAGGAAGAGGAGAAGAAGAAAGAAGGGGGAAGGAGGAGAAGGAAGAGGAGAGAGGAGACAATCAGGAAGAAAAGAATAAGAAGGAAGAGGAAGAGGAGGAGGAGAGGAAAGAGTCAGAAGGAGGAGAAGAAAGAGGAGGAGGTGGAAGAGGAGAAGAAGGAAGAAGGGGGAAGGAGAAGGAAAAGGAGAATTAGAAGGAAGAGGAAGAGGAGAAGGAGAAAGAAGGAGGGAGGAGGAGAAGGAAAAGGAGAGATGAGAGAGGAGGAAGAGAATAAGGAGGAGGAGGAAAGAGTCAGGAGGAGGAGAAGAAGGAGGAGGAGGTGGAAGAGGAGAAGAAGAAAGAAGGGGGAAGGAGAATAAGAAGGAAGATGAAGAGGAGAAGGAGAAAAAAGGAGGAGGAGGAGGAGAAGGAAAAGGAGAGAGTCAGAAGGAGAAGGAGAATAAGGAGGAAGGAGGAGGAGAAGGAAGAAGAGGAGGAGAAGGAGGAAAAGGAGAAAGAGAAGGAGAAAGAAGAAGGAGGAGAAAGGGAAGAGGAAGGAAGGAGGGGAAGGAAGGAGGAAAAAAGAGGAAAAAGGAGGAGGAGGAGAAGGAAGGAGGAGGAAGGTGGTGAAAGAAGGAGGAAGGGGGAAGAAGGAGGAAGAGGAGGAGAAGGAAAAGGAGAGAGGAGGGAGAATCAGAAGGAGAAGGGGAAGAAAGAAGGGGAAGGAGAAGGATAAAGGGAAGGGGAAGGAAGAAGGGGAGGGAGAAAGAGAAAGGGGAGAAGGAGAAAGGAGAAGGAAGAAGGGGAAGGAGAAGGAAGGAGGAGGAGACGAAGGAGCAAGGAGAAGGAGAGAAGAGAGAGAAGGAGAATAAGAACGAGGAGGAAGAGGAGGAGGAGGAAGGAGGAGGAAGGAGGAGAAGGAAAAGGAGAGAGGAGGGAGAATCAGAAGGAGAAGGAGAAGAAGAAAGGAGGAGGAAGAAGGGGAAAGAAGGAGAGAGGAGGAAGGGGAAGGAAGAAGGGCGAAGGCCTCATGAGACGGCGCCGGTGGAGCGCCAGGGAGCAACCATCTCCTCAACTCTCTTTTCCCGCCCTTTTCCTCCCGCCTTTTTCCCCTCCCCCTCACTTGTCGAAATTGATGTCCAGCATCCCGGGCTTCTCGGCGCTCAGGATGAGGAGCGGCGTGTCCAGGCGCTTCAGGCTGTCCTTGTCCAGGCCTTGCGTCCACTCGTGGAAGGTCTTCCGCTCGATCTCGTCCATGGCCTGGACCAGAAGCTGGTAGGTCTGGAAGCTCTCCTCTCCCGTCCCAATGTGAGGGATGAAGTGGGCCTTGGTCAGGCACTGGCCGAAGAGGGAGAGAAAGGGATCGTAGGAGACTATTCGGCTGGAAGGCGGCGGGAAAGACATCCTGGCGTGGTCGCAAATAAATCCCAATCCAGCCTCCCTTATCTAGCACCGCCGTAACGTCGACCGTTACCTGACTATACTCTTGCCTGCATGTAGTCCTCGGCTTATGACCTCTCATTTAATGACCAAACGCCCGACAGCGCTGAAAAAAACGTGACTTCTACGCGACTGTTTTTCACCCGGACGACTGTTTTGCGACCTCACGCGATCAAAATTCGGACGCTCGGCCATCGGTTCGTATTTAGGACGGGCGTCGCGTCCCGGGGTCACGCGACTCCCCTTTTTGCGACCGCCAGACCGGCAAAAGCCCGATTCACTTAACCACCAGGTGACTAACTTAACAACGGCAAGGGATTCGCGAAACAACAAGGTGGCCAAACTCACTTAACAACTGTCTTGCTTAGCAACGGGATTGCGGTCGTAAGTCGAGGACTACTTGTAACACACTTTCTTTCCCATTTGGGGTTTCAAATCATGGTCAGGAGAGGCCGGGATGCGGACAAAAAAGGCCTAAAACGCAGGTAGTCCTCGATTTATGACAATGGAGCCCAACGTTTCTGTGGCTAAGTCAGACCGTTGTTAAGTGAATCTTGCCCCATTTTACGACCTTCCTTGCTACAGTTGTTAAGTGAATTGCTGCAGTAACACGGTGGTTAAGCAAATCTGGATTTCTCCTGGACTTTGCTTGCCAGGAGGGGAACACAGGACCCACCCACCCCGGGACACCGCGACCGTCATAAATCCGAGTCAGTGGCCAAAGGGCCGAATTTTGATCACCTGACGACGGGGATGCTGCAATAGTCCTAAGGGTGGAAAACGTCCCTTTTTCCCCCAGCACTGTCGTAACTTCGCTCACCAAAGGAGCCGTTGCAAGTCGAGGACTTGCCAGTCATTCCGTGCAGCTACCACGCACCTGTCGAAGGTGAGGACGGCCGCGCGTGTGGCATCCTAACGGTACCACCCACGGTTTCCTGGCCCCCGTTCAAGGACTGCAAAAGCTGGCAAGGGCCCACCGTTCCCTGGCTGCCAACCAGCTATCCCATGTTCCACTCTCCGAGTGCTCTGCTCCCCTCGCCCTTCGCTCGGTCAACAGGAAATTGCAAATTAAATCCTCCGCCCCCCCTCCCCGTTGCCCACGAAGACACGTTCGGGTGGGCGTAATGGAAGAAAACAACACATGCCACCTAGGGAAAGGGTGCCAACCGGTCTCGGCGCCAAGATAAAAAGCAAGATATGTTTTCGGGAAAACCAGCTGCCGTTAAAATCGGGTGAGTCAGCGGCCGCCGGTGCCAGATCGCCTCGCGAGGGGTCGCTTCGTCAGCGCTGGCAAGGGGCGCAGAAGAGGGCGGGGGGGGGAGGCTGCACCCCGTGCCCTCCCGAGAACGGCAGGAGGGGCATCACCCGATGAACGCATCCCCCCTCCGCTCTACCAAACCTGTGCCAGCCGTTCTGGAGGTGGTTGCCAGGGAAGGAAGCCATCTTGCTTTCCCTCCGCGGGTCACAACACCCATGAGGCACAGCCCAGAAAGCCAAACGGGGAATGAAGAGAGAGAGAGAGAGAAAGGAAAGGGCACCATGGGGAAAGGCCACACACATTTGAAGTGTGGAATTCTGGGAGATCCGCCTATCGTAAGCAGGGAATTCTGGGAGATTTGAAGCCATCCATTTTAAGCATGGCACTCTGGGAGATGAAGTCCACTCAACTTAAACGTGGAATTCTGGGAGATGAAGTCCACCCATCTTAAGCATGGAATTCTGGGAGATTTGAAGACATCCATTTTAAGCATGGCACTCTGGGAGATGAAGTCCACTCAACTTAAACGTGGAATTCTGGGAGATGAAGTCCACCTATCTTAAGTGTGGAATTCTGGGAGATGAAGTCCACCTATCTTAAGCGTGGAATTCTGGGAGATGAAGTCCACCTATCTTAAGCGTGGAATTCTGGGAGATGAAGTCCACCTATCTTAAGTGTGGAATTCTGGGAGATTGTGCCCACTTTATCTTAAGTATGGAATTCTGGGAGTTGAAGTCATCCCATCTTAAGCATGGAATTCTGGAAATTGAAGTCCATCTATTTTAGGCATAGAATTCCGGGAGTTGAAGTCCACCCATCTTAAGCATGGAATTCTGGGAATTGAAGTCCATCTATTTTAGGCATGGAATTCCGGGAGTTGGAAGTCCACCCATCTTAAGCATGGAACTCTGGGAATTGAAGTCCATCTATTTTAGGCATGGAATTCCGGGAGTTGAAGTCCACCCATCTTAAGCATGGAACTCTGGGAATTGAAGTCCATCTATTTCAGGCATGGAATTCTGGGAGTTGAAGTCCACCCATCTTAAGCATGGAATTCTGGGAGATTATGTCTACCTATCAAGCATGGAATTCTGGGAATTGAATTCCACCTATCTTGTGCATGGAATTCTGGGAGTTGAAGTCATGCATCTTACGCATGGAATTGTGGGGGTTGAAGTCCACCTATCTTAGAGTTGTTAAGGTTGAGAAAATTCTGGGAGGTATGAAGACCATCCATCTTAAGCATGGAATTCTGGGAGATGGAGTCCCTTGATTTTAGGCAGGGAATTCTGGGAGATTGTGTCCACCTATCTTAAGCATGGAATTCTGGGAGATGAATCCATCTTAAGCATGGAATTCTGGGAGATGAAGTGAATCCATCTTAAGCATGGAATTCTGGGAGATGTAGTTTTCCCATCTTAAGCATGGAATTCTGGGAGATGGTCCACCTATTTTAAACATGGAATTCTGGGAATTGAAATCCATCGATTTTAGGCAGGGAACTCTGGGAGATGGTGTCCACCTATCTTAAGCATGGAATTCTGGGAGTTGAAGTCCATCCTTCTTAAGCATGGAATTCTGGGAGTTGAAGTCCTCTCATCTTAAGCATGGCATTCTGGGAGATTTGAAGGCCATCCATTTTCAGCCTGGCATTCTGGGGGTTGAAGTCCACCTATCTTAAGAGTTGCTAAAGGTTGAGAAAGCTTTCTGTAGAAGATAGGGGCTCCTCCCTCCCTACTCCAGAGAGTAAGACGACCAGAAAGGCGATGAGACATCAACAGATGAGGCATTAAGGAAGGACTTGTTGACAGGAAGAGCTGTCAATCCAATCCCTGGAACTGATTGACAGAGAGGGATTTCTTCCCCTTCTGTGCTGCTGTAGCAGATGGTGAGAATCCTGCAGTGTAAAGGGGGTTGGGCTGGATGACCTCTGAAGGCCCTTCCAACTCTTGTGAGACTTCGCCTCCGTCAACGGGGAAATAAGGAGTTGTGCACTCCGTTTCGTGACCTCGTTTCGTTCCTAAGATGGACACGAGCAGCAAGGGACTCCGACAGGACTCCGAACCAACACTCACAACGCGAGTATCTAAACAGAGAGCAAACCCCACTGCCTTCTAACCCTGATGACGCTACCTAGTTGGGCCACGAAACGTCTGTAAGGAAGCAACCTAGCTCAGACAGCACTAAAGATCCCATAGCCCTCCTCCCTCTCCTCCTCTTCATCTTCTACCTTCTCCTCTTCCTCCGCTTCTCCTTCCTCCACTCCACACATCCCATTCCTAAACCATTCATTTAGCGACCGTCCCAAGTTACGACGGCACTGAACCTATGACGCCTTTTCACACTTAATGACCGTTGCAGACGCATCCCCCGTGGTGGCCACGATCGGATTTTCAGATGCTGGGCAGCCGACTCATGTTTACGATGGTCACAGCGTGTGCATGTGTGTGTGTGACGCGTCCCCTTTTGCGACCTTCTGACCAGCCCCAAGTCCGCCGAGGGGGGGGGGCGGGCAATCCAAACTCGCTTAATGACCGGGTGGCTCGCTGGCTAAAGAACCCTTCGGGACCGTGGCACACAACTCGCTCCGCCGATGTCTCGCTTAGCGACGGGCCCGGATCGAGGTCGTAAGTCTGAGGACTGGCTGCGTTTCGAAGACCGGGCACATCTCCCACCGCAGGCCACGGGCATTAAAGCTAGAAAAGATCTCTTTTTTTTTGTTTTGCTTTGCGGTCCATAAAAACCAATTTCCTGAGGGGAAATTTCCTCCATTTCAATACAATATAATACAATAGCAGAGTTGGAAGGGATCTTGGAGGTCATCTTGTCCAACCCCCTGCCTAGGCAGGAAGCCCTATACCATTTCAGACCAATGGATATCCAACATCTTCTTCAAGACTGCCAGTGTTGGGGCATTCACAACTTCTGGAGGCAACTTCTGTTCCACTGATTTAATTGTTCTCACCGTCAGGAAATTTCTCCTCAGTTCTAAGTTGCTTCTCTCCTGGATTAGTTTCCACCCATTGCTTCTTGTTCTGCCCTCAGGTGCTTTGGAGAATAGTTTGGCTATCTATCTATCTATCTATCTATCATCTATCTATCTATCTATCTATCTATCTATCTATCTATCTATCTATCTATCTATCTATCTATCATCTATCTATCCTATCTCTCTCTGTCTTTGTCTCTGTCTCTCTCTCTAATCTATCCTATCTCTCTCTCTCTCTCTCTCCCTCTCTCTATCCTATCTATCTCTATCTATCCTAGCTCTCTCTCTCTCTCTCTCTCTCTCTCTCTCTCTCCTATCTATCTCTATCTTATTTATTTTATTTTATTTTTTATTTTATTAAATTTATATCCCACCCATCTCCAAAAGGACCCAGGGCGGCGCACAGGAAATTAAAATATCTATATCTATCTATCTATCTATCTATCTATCTATCTATCTATCTATCTATCTATCTATCTCTATCTATCTATCTATCTATCTATCTATCTATCTATCTATCTATCTATCATCTATCTATCTATCTATCTATCTATCTATCTATCTATCTATCTATCTATCTATCTATCATCTATCTATCTATCCTATCTATCTCTGTCTCTCTCTCTAATCTATCCTATCTCTCTCTCTCTCCCTCTCCCTCTCTATCTATCCTATCTATCTCTATCTATCCTAGCTCTCTCTCTCTCTCTCTCTCTCTCTCTCTCCTATCTATCTCTATCTTATTTATTTTATTTTATTTTTTATTTTATTAAATTTATATCCCGCCCATCTCCAAAAGGACCCAGGGCGGCGCACAGGAAATTAAAATATCTATATCTATCTATCTATCTATCTATCTATCTATCTATCTATCTATCTATCTATCTATCTATCTATCTATCTATCTATCTATCTATCTATCTATCTATCTATCTATCTATCTATCTAATCTATCCTATCTCAAATCAAATCAAATCAAATTTTATTTGTATACCGCATCCTCTCCCCAAGGGGACTCGGAGCGGTGCACAGGGAAAAATTTAAAATACTATAAAAAATACATACATAGAATAAATACGATAGATAAAAACAAATTAAATTAAGATTATCCCTGCGCTAAAATCCCCAAGTTAAAGCTAAAATCCCCTAACACCCTAAAGGTAAAGACTAACCTAGGCCGGCCAAGCAGAAAAAGTGTGTTTTAAGTTTTTGACGGAAGGAGCGGAGGTCCGTAGTTGTTCTGATTTCGGGGGGAAGGTCGTTCCAGAGGGCTGGGCCCGCCACAGAGAAGGCCCTTCCCCTGGGCGTCGCCCGCTGACATAGTCTAGTGGACGGCACCCGGAGAAGCCCCTCTCTGTGGGAGCGAATCGGCCATGAGGATGTATGGGGCAGGATCCGATCCCGCAGATAACTAAATCTCTCTCTGTCTCTCTCTCTAATCTATCTATATCTATCTATCTATCTATCTATCTATCTATCTATCTATCTATCTATCTATCTATCTATCTATCTATCTATCTATAATTTATCTATCTATCTATCTATCTATCTATCTATCTATCTATCTATCTATCTATCTATCTATCTATCTATCCATCCATCCATCCTATCTATCTATTATTAATACAATAATACAATAGTATTATTGGAAGTTGGAAGGGACCTTGGAGGTCATCTAGTCCAACCCCGCCTAGGCAGGAAACCTTATACCGTTTCAGACAAATGGCTCTCCAACATCTTCTTGAAGACTTCCAGTGTTGGGGCATTCACAACTTCTGGAGGCAAGGAGTTCCACTGATTAATTGTTCTAACTGTCAGGAAATTCCTCCTCAGATCTAAGTTGCTTCTCTCCTGGATTAGTTTCCACCCATTGCTTCTTGTTCTGCCCTTCAGGTGCTTTGGAGGGAAGCCATTTTGTTTTTCGTCCATTTGTCTTATTTTTGAGTGGGCGGGGGGTGGTGGAAGAGGAGGGGGGGCACAGGGGGGGGGTTGATTGACGGCTGGAATGCCAGGCTGATTCTCTCCCCTGGCGGCCGTATAATTAAAGGAAGATGGGAGGCAGGGATATAAAGAGCTCAGGAGGAGAAGAGGAGGAGGAGAGGGAAAACACAGGGAATGAATCCCCAGGGCAGCCATAAAGAAAGGCCGCATGAGGAAGAGGAGGAGGAGGAGGATTGATTATCTGACAGCCAGCCAGATGTTCAGGCTGAGTGTGGTATTTTTATCTCCTCCTCCTCTTCTCCTCCTCCTCCTCTTCCTTTTCTCCTTCTCCTCCTCCTCCTCCGATGCCTTCCTCTTCTTCCTTCTCCTACCTCCTCCTCCTCTTCTTCTTCTCCTCTTCCTGCATTCTACCCCTTCTCCTCTTCCTCTTCCTCTCCTCCTCCTCCTTCATGTCTTCCTCCTTCTCTTCTTCTTCTGCTTCTTCCTCTTCTTCCTCCCCCTCCTCCATGCTCCATAGATTTAATCTGTTTTTATATTATGTATTTATATTTGTATATTTATTGTTTTTACTTTCCCTGTGCACCGCCCCGAGTCCCTGTGGGGAGAGGGAGCGGTTCTACAAATTAAATTTGAATTGAATTTGAATGCCTCTTCTTCCATCTCCATTCTACTCCTCCTCCTCTTCCTCATCCTTCTCTTCTCCTCCTCCATGTCTTTCTCCTTCTCCCTTCTCTTCTTCTGCTTCTTCCTCTTCTTCTTCCTCCTCCTCCTCCTCCATGCCTCTTCCTCCGTCTCCATTCTCCTCCTCCTCCTCTTTTTCCTTCTTCTCCTCCTCCCCCTTCATGCCTTCCTCTTCGTCCTTCTCTCTTCTTTTTCTCCTCCTCCTCTTCCTCCTCCTCCATTCTCCTCTTCTTCTTCTTCCTTCTTCTCTTCCTTTCCTTCTCCTCCTCCTCCTCTTCCTCCTCCATGCCTTCCTCTTCGTCCTTTTTCTCCTCCTTCTTCCTCCTTCTCCTTCTGCTTCTTCCTCTTCTTCCTCCTCCTCCATGCCTCTTCCTTCTTCTCCATTCTATTCCTCCTCTTCTTCTTATTCCTCCTCCTCCTCCATGCCTTCCTCTTCCTCCTTCTCTTCTTTTTCTCCTCTTCTTCATCCTCCTCCTCCATGCCTCTTCCTCGTCCATTCTACTCCTCCTCCTCCTCCATGCCTTCTTCCTCCTTCTCTCTTCTTTTTCTCCTCCTCTTCCTCCTCCTCCTCCATTCTCCTCTTCTTCTTCCTTCTTCTCTTCCTTTCCTTCTCCTCCTCCTCCTCTTCCTCCTCCATGCCTTCCTCTTCGTCCTTCTTTTTCTCCTCCTTCTTCCTCCTTCTCCTCTTCTTCTTCTGCTTCTTCCTCTTCCTCCATGCCTCTTCCTCCTTCTCCATTCTGCTCCTCCTCCTCCTCCTCCATTCCTTCTTCTTCCTCCTTCTCTCTTCTTTTTCTCCTCCTCTTCTTCCTCCTCCATTCTCCTCTTCTTCTTCTTCCTTCTTCTCTTCCTTTCCTTCTCCTCCTCCTCCTCTTCCTCCTCCATGCCTTCCTCTTCGTCCTTCTTCTTTTTCTCCTCCTTCTTCCTCCTTCTCCTCTTCTTCTTCTGCTTCTTCCTCTTCTTCTTCCTCCTCCTCCATGCCTCTTCCTCCTTCTCCATTCTACTCCTCCTCTTCTTCTTATTCCTCCTCCTCCTCCTCCATGCCTTCCTCTTCGTCCTTCTCTCTTCTTTTTCTCCTCCTCTTCTTCCTCCTCCTCCATTCTCCCCTTCTTCTTCTTCCTTCTTCTCTTCCCTTCCTCCTCCTCCTCCATTCTTAGTCTTATTCTTAACCAGTGGAAGCAAAAGAGGGAATCTCTCCACCCTGTTTTTCACACGCCGTGCACCGGGAAGCCACAATCGTCATTTACAAGTCATCTCCTCCACTTACGACTACACAACCGAGGCCCACATTTCGGTTGCTAAGCGAGATCCTTGGGAAGCGATTGCTATTTTTTTTTACTTTTCCTGCCACAGTTGTTAAGTGTCTCACTGCAGTTGTGTAGTTTAACCACAGAGAGGTTAACTGAATCCAGCTTCCGAAAACCTGGCCGGAAGGTTTGATATCCAAAGAAATAAAATCGATTGTTGAATTTGCATTAGTTGCTTTTTCCACCTTCCTGATTTAATCGGCCGCCTTTTTCCAACAGGTCGGCCTGGCCTAATTCTACCTAGCCTTCAGCCTGACATCAAATGGTTTTAATTGGTTTTTAAGGGGAATAGTCTTAATTTATTGTAAATTTTTAGCACAGGGTTATAATTTAATTTGATTTTAAATTTTGTATATTGTCTTGTTTTTCATATGCTTTTTTAATTTCCTGTGCACCGCCCCGAGTCCCTTTTTGGGAAAGGGAGCGGTATATAAGTTAAATAAATCTAAATCTAATCTAAATGAACCCCTGCAGTTGTTAAGTGGTCGTTAAGGGAATCCCGCTTCCCCCTTGACAGAAGGTTGCAAAAGAGGAAATTACATCACCCTCCGGGAGCCAGCAACCGTCATAAGTACATGCCGGGGAGGCGGCCATGGTCGTAAGTGTGAAAAACGGTTGAAAGTCACTTTTTTTCAGGGCCGCTGTTGAGTTTGAACATTCGCTAAACGAACGCTTGTAAGTTGAGGACCACTCTGTAGACTATGACCCAGGAAAGACATTCGAAAGTGGAGCATAGATACCACCCGTGCCATGGCGAAATAGGTCGTAAGATGGGGCATGATTTCAGAACCTCTGGGAGAGGAATTCTGGGGGTTTCCCATTGGGGTCATAATCCAAGGACTCCCTATAAAATATCTCCTCCGTTGTCTTGAGAGCAACCCAACTGAACCTGGAGCTCCGAAGAAGCCATTCTGGGAAGCTATGGGAGATGCCCTCAGCCCAATCTCCAACCCAGCTTTTTAGAAGCATCAGCCATACCTTCATGGGTCTGTCCACACGCCGCCGGAGAGCACGCATCCAGTGGGCCATGCCTGAATAATGACACATGTATGGCGTCAGGAACGGGATCTTCTTGCTGAGTTCCTTGTTGACCAGGGAGAGCTCCCGGTTGAAGAGCATGAAGACGTCCACCGTCTTCTTGTCGAAGGTCCGCTTGATGGCCTGAAGGAAGGAGAAGACATCGGTTGGCACAGGTCAAGGGAGGGGAAGTGTCTTGACCTAGAAGACCTCCAAGGTCCCTCCCAACTCTGTCGTTCCCGTTCTGTTGGCAGGTCCTCCTGCATCTCCCCCAGCTTCCAATCTAAGTTGGATTCATTTCCAATTTCTTCTCCAATTTCAACTCCCAGAATTCCCTGCTTAAGATGGGAGGGCTTCAACTCCCAGCATTCCCTGCTTAAGATGGATGGACCTCAACTCCCAGAATTCCATGCTGAAGATGGATGGACTACAACTCCCAGAATTCCATGCTTAAGATGGATGGACTTCAACTCCCAGAATTCCATGCTTAAGATGGATGGACTTCAACTCCCAGAATTCCCTGCTTAAGATGGATGGACTACAACTCCCAGAATTCCATGTTTAAGATAGATGGACTTCCAGAATTTCATGCTTAAGATGGATGTACTTCAATTCCCAGAATTCCATGTTTTAGATGGATGGACCTCAACTCCCAGAATTCCATGTTTAAGATAGATGGACTTCCAGAATTCCATGTTTAAGATAGATGGACTTCTAGAATTCCATGTTTAAGATAGATGGACTTCCAGAATTCCATGCTTAACATGGATGTACTTCAACTCCCAGAATTCCATGCTTTAGATGGATGGATCTCAACTCCCAGAATTCCATGTTTACGATAGATGGACTTCCAGAATTCCATGTTTAAGATAGATGGACTCCCAGAATTCCATGCTTAACATGGCTGAACCTCAACTCCCAGAATTCCATGTTCAAAATAGATGGACTTCAACTCCCAGAATTCTGGGAATTGAAGTCCCACCCATTGTCGAGGTGCTTCAACCCTTCCAAGCATCATTCAGGAGGCCTAAGGACCATCTCAGATCTTTCTAGCCCTTCTTCTGCTCGCTAAGAAAACTGGAGCACAGGTCCACCAGGTGACACGTTAGTGTTGGTACAGCCATTCTTGGAAGCCCTGTCTTCTTCTCTTACCCCCTCGCCTCCAGGTGCCCCCCAACACCATCTCCCTAGGTCACCCCTGGTTGGTCCAAGTGTACCTCTCGGGATGACAAATGTTGGAAGATATCCTGAATCTCCACCCCGTGTTCTACATCCTTCACCGTCTCGAAAGCAGAGGTCATCAAGTTCTGGGTCATGACTTCCAGATCTTTGACTCCTGCGCGGAAGCTGATGGCACAAGAAGAAGGGGGGAGAAGAAGAAGAAGAAGAAGAAGAAGAAGAAGAAGAAGAAGAAGAAGAAGAAGAAGAGGAGGAGGAGGAGGAGGAGGAGGAGGAGGAGGAGGAGGAGGAGGAGGAGGAGGAGGAGGGAAGACAAAGAAGATGAAGACGAAGATGAAGGAGAAGAAGAAAGGAGAAGAAGAATAAGGGAGAAGGGAAAAGAAGATGAAGACGAAGACGAAGAAGAAGAAGAAGGGAGGAGGAGGAGAAGAAGAGAGAAGACAAAGAAGAAGGGAGAAGGGAGAAGAAGAAGATGATGATGAAGATGAAGAAGGGAGAAGGGAGAAGAAGAAGACAAAAGGAGAAGGAGGAAGAAGAAGAGGAGAAGGAGAAGACGAAGAGAGGAGGAGGAGAAGAGAGAAGAGAAAGAAGATGAAGAAGGGAGAAGGGAGAAGAAGAAGAAGATGATGAAGATGAAGAAGGGAGAAGGGAGTAGAAGAAGACAAAAGGAGAAGGAGGAAGAGGAGAAGAAGGAGAAGAAGAAGACGAAGAGAGGAGGAGAAGAAGAGAGAAGACAAAGAAGATGAAGAAGGGAGAAGGGAGAAGAAGATGATGAAGATGAAGAAGGGAGAAGAAGAAGACAAAAGGAGAAGGAGGAAGAGGAGGAGGAGAAGAAGAAGACGAAGAGAGGAGGAGAAGAAGAGAGAAGACAAAGAAGATGAAGAAGGGAGAAGGGAGAAGATGATGATGAAGATGAAGAAGGGAGAAGGGAGAAGAAGAAGACAAAAGGAGAAGGAGGAAGAGGAGGAGAAGGAGAAGAAGACGAAGAGAGGAGGAGAAGAAGAGAGAAGACAAAGAAGATGAAGAAGGGTGAAGGGAGAAGAAGAAGAAGATGATGAAGAGGAAGAAGGGAGAAGGGAGAAGAAGAAGACAAAAGGAGAAGGAGGAAGAGGAGGAGAAGAAGGAGAAGAAGAAGACGACGCAGAGAGGAGGAGAAGAAGAGAGAAGACAAAGAAGATGAAGACAAAGAAGGGAGAATAAGAAGGAGGAGAAGATGATGATGATGAAGAGAAGGGAGAAGAAGAAGAAGAAAGAAGAAGGAGGAGAAGAAAGAGAAGGAGAAGAAGCTCTTGTAAACCATCTGGAGCTTGTGGTGGACCTCCATGGCCCACCTCCCATGGAGTTCTCCTTCCCTCCCCATGCTCCCCACCCGTCTTTTCTTCCTTGGAGAAGTGGGCCTTCCTCACCGGCTGAAGTCTTCATGCCAGCTCGTGTTCTTCACATCCAGAATCCCTCCTTTCACGTTCCGAAGGTTGTTGAGATATTTATTGAAGGTCTCCTCGATCTCCAGCAAGCTCCGGGTCATCTGAGGGCCTTGTTGACCAAAGAAACAGGGCAGCGGGGTCTGCTTGCCGTCCTCCCAGCGGGCGAAGTGCTGCTGGCTCTCGCAGACCTATCCGGAGAAGGAAGCGGCTGGGATCCCCATCTCCCCTGGGATCTACTCTTGTGGCCCACCAATGGATCTGACGGCAGATTCGGGCAGCGAGGAGGGTTGGGGAGGAAGATGGGCCAGTCCTGGAGTCTGGGGAAGGCTCTGCGTCGGAGGCAGAGAGGGGAACCAAGGCCACCTGACAGTTGTCAGCTGCCTTCGGAGTCGGACGTCCGTGAGGCAGAAGAACAGCTGGAGCCTGTTCCCAGTGTGCCCAGGCGCAGAGCGGCCAGGAGAAGGGCACGGCTAAGGAACAAGGGCTAAAGAACAAGGGTCAACTTGCTCTGCAGAAGACCGGAACTCAACGACGCTAGGAAGCATCCATGGATTGCAGAGGTCAAACCCTTGGACCGCGAGAGACGGTCACCTACCTCCAAGAGGTCTTTGCAGCGCTGGACAAAGGCATCCACCTGGGCGAAGATGCTGGTCTGGTCCAGGACCCATCCCTTCCCAGAAAGCCTGTCGGGAAGAGTCCGCCGTGAATGAACAACGGACCAGTGGAACTGCTTGAACAGGCCCAGGCCCTGACAGCTTTGCTGGCTGGAGAATTCTGGGAGCTGAAGTCCTTCAGACTTAAAGTTGCAAAGGTTGGAGACCCCTGGCCCAGGCCCTGACACTGACAGCTTTGCTGGCTGGAGAATTCTGGGAGCTGACGTCCTTCAGACTTAAAGTTGCAAAGGTTGGAGACCCCTGGCCCAGGCCCTGACACTGACAGCTTTGCTGGCTGGAGAAGTCTGGGAGCTGAAGTCCTTCAGACTTAAAGTTGCAAAGGTTGGAGACCCCTGGCCCAGGCCCTGACACTGACAGCTTTGCTGGCTGGAGAAGTCTGGGAGCTGAAGTCCTTCAGACTTAAAGTTGCAAAGGTTGGAGACCCCTGGCCCAGGCCCTGACACTGACAGCTTTGCTGGCTGGAGAAGTCTGGGAGCTGAAGTCCTTCAGACTTAAAGTTGCAAAGGTTGGAGACCCCTGGCCCAGGCCCTGACACTGACAGCTTTGCTGGCTGGAGAATTCTGGGAGCTGAAGTCCTTCAGACTTAAAGTTGCAAAGGTTGGAGACCCCTGGCCCAGGCCCTGACACTGACAGCTTTGCTGGCTGGAGAAGTCTGGGAGCTGAAGTCCTTCAGACGTAAAGTTGCAAAGGTTGGAGACCCCTGGCCCAGGCCCTGACACTGACAGCTTTGCTGGCTGGAGAATTCTGGGAGCTGAAGTCCTTCAGACTTAAAGTTGCAAAGGTTGGAGACCCCAGGCCCTGACACTGACAGCTTTGCTGGCTGGAGAAGTCTGGGAGCTGAAGTCCTTCAGACTTAAAGTTGCAAAGGTTGGAGACCCCTGGCCCAGGCCCTGACACTGACAGCTTTGCTGGCTGGAGAAGTCTGGGAGCTGAAGTCCTTCAGACTTAAAGTTGCAAAGGTTGGAGACCCCTGGCCCTGACACTGACAGCTTTGCTGGCTGGAGAAGTCTGGGAGCTGAAGTCCTTCAGACTTAAAGTTGCAAAGGTTGGAGACCCCAGGCCCTGACACTGACAGCTTTGCTGGCTGGAGAAGTCTGGGAGCTGAAGTCCTTCAGACTTAAAGTTGCAAAGGTTGGAGACCCCTGGCCCTGACACTGACAGCTTTGCTGGCTGGAGAAGTCTGGGAGCTGAAGTCCTTCAGACTTAAAGTTGCAAAGGTTGGAGACCCCTGGCCCTGACACTGACAGCTTTGCTGGCTGGAGAAGTCTGGGAGCTGAAGTCCTTCAGACTTAAAGTTGCAAAGGTTGGAGACCCCTGGCCCTGACACTGACAGCTTTGCTGGCTGGAGAATTCTGGGAGCTGAAGTCCTTCAGACTTAAAGTTGCAAAGGTTGGAGACCCCAGGCCCTGACACTGACAGCTTTGCTGGCTGGAGAAGTCTGGGAGCTGAAGTCCTTCAGACTTAAAGTTGCAAAGGTTGGAGACCCCTGGCCCAGGCCCTGACACTGACAGCTTTGCTGGCTGGAGAAGTCTGGGAGCTGAAGTCCTTCAGACTTAAAGTTGCAAAGGTTGGAGACCCCTGGCCCAGGCCCTGACACTGACAGCTTTGCTGGCTGGAGAATTCTGGGAGCTGAAGTCCTTCAGACTTAAAGTTGCAAAGGTTGGAGACCCCAGGCCCTGACACTGACAGCTTTGCTGGCTGGAGAAGTCTGGGAGCTGAAGTCCTTCAGACTTAAAGTTGCAAAGGTTGGAGACCCCTGGCCCAGGCCCTGACACTGACAGCTTTGCTGGCTGGAGAAGTCTGGGAGCTGAAGTCCTTCAGACTTAAAGTTGCAAAGGTTGGAGACCCCTGGCCCAGGCCCTGACACTGACAGCTTTGCTGGCTGGAGAAGTCTGGGAGCTGAAGTCCTTCAGACTTAAAGTTGCAAAGGTTGGAGACCCCAGGCCCAGGCCCTGACACTGACAGCTTTGCTGGCTGGAGAATTCTGGGAGCTGAAGTCCTTCAGACTTAAAGTTGCAAAGGTTGGAGAACCCTGGACTAGAAGACCTCCAAGGTCCCTTCCAGCTCTCTTCGGATTTTCTACCCTTCCGTGAACCTGCTGCTTTCAAGACTGGGCAACCTTGAAGATGGGTGGTCTTCAACTCCCAGAATTCATGTTGGCATTGAGGACCCGCCATCTTCGACCACTCAAGATTGAGAAGACTGCTCTAGTTTCTACCCCCATGCGCCTCACTTCTCTGCTTGGTTGGACGAAAGGGCCCTTCCCAGATCCCAGAATTCCCCTCCCCGGCCAAGGGATTCTGGGAATGGAAGTCCAGGTTGGGAAAGGCTTGCGCGAAGACAGTCTAGGAAATCCTCAGCAACTTGGGGTGGATGGGTTGGACTTCAGTTCCCAGAATCCCATGCTTAAGATGGATGGACATTATCTCCCGGAATTCCCTGCTTAAGATGGGAGGACTTCAACTCCCAGAATTCCATGCTTAAGAGTCAGAGGTCAACTCTCAGAATTGATTGATTGATGGATTATTTATTAACACTCCTGCTTCAGAAGGAGGGGGTTGGACTAGAAGACCTCCAAGGTCCCTTCCAGCTCTGTTCTGATTGATTGATTGATTGATTGACTGATTATGTATTAACAGATTAACAAGAGTTAGAAGGGACCTTGGAGGTCATCTAGCCCAACCCCCTGCCCAAGCAGGGGACCTTACGTCTGCCTCTACCTAGGATTGAACTCACAAACCTCCTGATTGTGAGGCATGAGCTCCACCTCTAGGCCCCAGCAGCAGATTAGATTCCGACAGTCCTGGCCTGTCGCTTGTCTGACATGGGGATAGGATCTCCTCCTTGAGGAGAAGGGGGGGGGTCAGACTAGAAGACCTCCAAGGTCCCTTCCCGCTCTGCCACTCTGTTATCGTTATTCTCATGGTGATGGGGATGATGGGCGCTAAGCAAGCAGGTCAGAACCTTAGGGAAAGGGGGGGGGGCTTGCCTGATTCTCCTTTATCTCCCCCCCCATTTCCCCCCCCCCACCTCCGTGGCCAGGGGGTTGGACTAGATGACCTGCAAGGTCCCTTCCAGCTCTGTTCATCTGTTAAAGGTTGTGGGTTCAATCCTAGGTAGAGGCAGATGTAGGGTCACCTGTTTGGGGCAGGGGGTTGGACTAGATGACCTGCAAGGCCCCTTCCAACTTTGTTAATCTGTTAAAGGTTGTGGGTTCAATCCTAGGTAGAGGCAGATGTAGGGTCACCTGTTTGGGGCAGGGGGTTGGACTAGATGACCTGCAAGGCCCCTTCCAACTTTGTTAATCTGTTAAAGGTTGTGGGTTCTATCTTTGGTAGACGCAGATGTAGGGTCTCCTGCTTGGGCAGGGGGTTGGACTAGATGACCTGCAAGGTCCCTTCCAACTCTGTTAATCTGTTAAAGGTTGTGGGTTCAATCCTAGGTAGAGGCAGATGTAGGGTCTCCTGCTTGGGCAGGGGGTTGGACTAGATGACCTGCAAGGTCCCTTCCAGCTCTGTTAATCTGTTAAAGGTTGTGGGTTCTATCTTTGGTAGAGGCAGATGTAGGGTCTCCTGCTTGGGCAGGGGGTTGGACTAGATGACCTGCAAGGTCCCTTCCAGCTCTGTTCATCTGTTAAAGGTTGTGGGTTCAATCCTAGGTAGAGGCAGAGGTAGGGTCTCCTGCTTGGGGCAGGGGGTTGGACTAGATGTCCTGCAAAATCAGCTCATCAGAGAAGGACGAAGACGCCCGAGCGCACGCACACGAACCCCCCCCCCCCAAGGGACCAGGCTTGAGAGCTTAATCCGGGGGGCTGCGCAGGGGGTTCTTTAATCCCTTTTTGTATCTGGCTGGGTATTGATCCGCCCCCCCCCCCCACAACCCACAACCCATAATTTGAATTTCAAGCAGAAAAAAAGGGAACACTTAAGGCTTAATTGTCAAGGACCAAAGCGAACACTTAAACCTGACATCCCTAATCATAATGATGGATTATTTCTCAAGTGCGGAAGAAGCTGGGCGGGCGGGCGGAGGGGAGGGGGTGGGCGGGGGGGGGGGCTTCCTGAGCAGGGCTGGAAGAGGAGTGGGGAGGGGGGGAAGCCAAGAACGGCAGGGTTTCCCACCCACCAACCCAAATAAATTCAGTTTGCTTGTCGGGATTTGACAAGCCCTGGTTTGCCAGCTCTGGTCTCAAACCAGGATGGGCAGGAGGGGTTCAAGGCCGTCTTTGCGGGCAGGTAGTAGACCTCGACTTGCCGGCGTTCGTTTAGCGACTGTTGGGGGGGGGGTTAGGACGGGGGCTGAAAAAAAAGGGGCTTGCGACCGTCTTTCGGACTTCTGGGCCACTGGTTCGCGTTTACGACGGTCGCGGCGTCCCTGCGATCTGCCCTTTTGATCGCCCATGGCGTCAGGGTAGGCAGATTCATACGACCTAGTGACTGCTGTGATTCACTTAACAACGGTGGCAAAAGAGAGGGATCAAACGAGGCAAAATTCAGTTACCAATGCTTGGGGCAGGGGGGTTGGACTAGATGACCTGCAAGGTCCCTTCCAATTCTGTTAATCTGTTAATAAATATTATTATTATTATTATTATTATTATTATTATTATTATTATTATTATTATTATTATTATTATTATTATTATTATTATTATTATTATTATATTTCCAGCATGTTAATAAATTTGGGCTTGAAAATTAACGCCCCAAAATTAAAATGAAATGAAAAATGAAAATGAAAGCCCCAAAATAGCCAGATTTCACAGGGGAAAATGCGATAAACCGTTGCATTTATTTTAGCCCTCAAATGGTGAAAAAAATGAGAATAAAAAGAATTCTTTGTGTGCCTTAGAGCAGAATATTTCCTTTTTAGCACAGGAAGTCGCACATTCAGATGGTCGTTAAGTGAAGCATGGTCGCTAAGCGAATCCAGATCCCCTCCAATGGACATTTTGGCGGGTCAGAAATCAGTCAGGGAGGGTGTCCCCACCCCACCCCGCGGGACGGAGCCGCCGAGCGGTCCTTAAATCCGAGCGGCGGGAATTCGCGCTCCTTGAGGACTAGCCCCTTGGCACGTCGCCTGCCCCAACAAGCCCTTACTTGTTGTGCATGTAGGAGGCCTGCTGGTAGCAGTCCTTCCAGGAGGACATGCAGGAGATGCAGCTGTGCAGCGTCTGGCGGGAGGAGTTGATGTAGCCTTCGAAGAGGCGGTCCAAGGAGATGTCCTTACAGCACATCTGGATGATCTTGTTGCTCATCTGGGGGGGAGAGAGAGGCCTCGCAATCCCCTCCGGATGGACAAACCCCGCCCCCTTTGGAGGTCCTTCCAGGGCAGGGGCGGGAGGGGGGGGGAATACGAGGGCCCTTGGATGACTGGCGGACTTCAACTCCCAGAATTCCCCAGCCAGCTCTTTTCCCCTCCCACTTTGCTGAAGTCAAGATATATTACGCTTACTTGCATACCCACCGTCTATTCAGGAAGTTACCCTCCGTCACTGACTGGGGAATTCTGGGAATTGAAGTCCCCCAGTCTTCAAGTGGCCCACGTTGGAGACAATTTAAGATTTGTGGACTTCAACTCCCAGAATTCCCCAGCCAGCTATTTCCCCTCCCAAGTCAAGATATATTACGCTTACTGCATTCCCACCATCTATTCAGGAAGTTAAGAATAGATGGTGATACAGAAGGATCTAGACAAACTTGAACATTGGGCACTGTCTAATAAAATGAAATTCAATTGTGAAAAAAGTAAGGTCCTACATATAGGCAAGAAAAACCAAATGCACAAGTACAGTATAGGTGGTACCTTGCTCAATAGTAGCAACTGTGAGAGGGATCTTGGAATCCTAGTGGACAACCATTTAAATATGAGCCAGCAGTGTGCAGCAGCTGCCAAAAAAGCCAACACAGTTCTAGGCTGCATCAACAGAGGGATAGAATCTAGATCGCGTGAAGTGTTAATGCCACTGTATAGTGCCTTGGTAAGGCCACACTTGGAATACTGCATACAGTTTTGGTCGCCACGATGTAGAAAAGACGTGGAGACTCTGGAAAGAGTGCAAAGAAGAGCAACCAAGATGATTAGAGGACTGGAGACTAAGACATATGAAGAACGGCTGCAGGAACTGGGTATGTCTAGTTTGATGAAGAGAAGGACCAGGGGAGACATGATAGCAGTGTTCCGATATCTCAGAGGGTGCCACAAAGAAGAGGGAGTCAAACTTTTCTCCAAGACACCTGGGGGCAGGACAAGGAGCAATGGGTGGAAACTAACCAAGGAGAGAAGCAACTTAGAACTAAGGAGAAATTTCCTAACAGTTAGAACAATTAACCTCTGGAACAGCTTGCCTCCAGCAGTTGTGAATGCCCCAACCCTGGAAGTCTTTAAAAAGATGTTAGACAGCCATTTGTCTGAAATGGTATAAGGTTCCTGCCCATGCAGGGGGTTGGACTAGAAGACCTACAAGGTCCCTTCCAACTCTGCTATTGTATTATTGTATTATTGTATGGGTAAAGTTACCCTCCATCAATGACTGAGGAATTCTGGGAGTTGAAGTCCACCAGTCTTAAAATTGGAGACCTCTGATTTAAGACTTGTGGACTTCAACTCCCAGAATTCCCCAGCCATCTCTTTTCTTTCCCACTTTGCTGAAGTCAAGATATATTACGCTTCCTGCATACCCACCGTCTATTAAGGAAGTTATCGTACAATGGCTGGCTGGGGAATTCTGGGAGTTGAAGTCCACAGGTCTTAACATGGCCCAGGTTGGAGATCCCTGATTTAAGACGGGTGGACTTCAACTCCCAGAATTCCCCCGCCATCTCTCTTTTCTCCCCCACTCTGCTGAAGTCAAGATATATTACAATGACTGCATATTCAGGAAGTTACCCTCCATCAATGGCTGGGGAATTCTGGGAGTTGAAGTCCGCAAGTTGTCGTCCCGTCCCATCCCCCGTCCCCCCCCCCCTCTCTCTTGTATGGGAACTAGCTTCGAAGATCCAAGCCAGCTCCCTCTTCAAAAGCAGAGGAGGGAGCCGCAGAGGGTTCCGGTTTCGAATTATGGCGCAACTTTGGGGCAAAGCTTTTCTTTAAAAACGTTTCATGACCCAGCCAGGTAACATCATCAGGGCTACAAGGGAGTGGAGTTTGCAGGGAAGAAGGTTGTTGTTGTTGTTCTTCCTCTCCTGCTCCTCTTCTTCTTCTCCTTCCTCTTCTCCTCCTCTTCTTCTTTCCCTCCTTCTCTTCCTCTACCACCTCCTTCTCCTCTTCTTCTTCTTCTTCCTCTCCTCCTCTTCCTCCTTCTTTTTCGCCTTCTATTCCTCCTCCTCCTCCTCCTCCTCCTCCTCCTTTTCCTCTTCTCCTCCTCTTCTACTTTTCCACCTTCTATTCTTCCACCACCACCACCACCAATTCTTCTTCTTCTTCCTCCTCCTCTTCCTCTTCTTCTCCTACTTTTCCACCTATTCTTCCACCATTTCTTCTTTTTCCTCCTCCTCTCCTCCTCCTCTCATCTCTTCTTCTTCTCCCTCTCCTCCTTCTCTTCCTCCACTTCCTCCTCCTCCTCTTATTCTTATTCTTCCTCCTCCTCCTTTTCTCCTCTCTTCTTCTTCTTCCTCTCCTATTCCTCCACTTCCTCTTCCTCCACTTATTATTCTTCCTCTCTTCCTCCTCCTTTTCTCTTCTTCTTCCTCCTCTCCTCCTCTCATCTCTTCTTCTTCCTCTCCTCCTTCTCTTCCTCCACTTCCTCCTCCTCCTCTTATTCTTCCTCTCTTCCTCCTCTTCCTTTTCAACTCTCTTCTTCTTCCTCTCCTCCTCCTCTTCCTCCACTTCCTCCTCCTCCTCTTATTCTTATTCTTCCTCTCTTCCTCCTGCTCCTTCTCTCCTTTCTTCTTCTTCCTCCTCCTCTTTTCTTCTCCTCTCTTCTTCTTCCTCTTCTCCTCCTCTTCTTCTCCTCCTCCTCCACCTCTTCTCCCTTCTTCATCCTCTCCTCTTCCTCCTCCTCCTCCTTTTCCACCTTCTATTCTTCTACCACCACCTCTTCTTCTTCTTCCTCCTCCTCTTCTCCTCTCCTCCTTCTTCTTCCTCTCCTCCTCTTCCTCCACCTCCTCTTCTCTTCTCCTCTCTCCTCTCTTCTTCCTCCTTCTTCTCTTCTTCCTCTCCTCCTCCTTCTCCTCTTGTCTCTTCTATTCTTCTTCCTCTTCTTCTTCTCCGCCTTTTCTTCCTCCCCCTCCTCCTCTTCTTATTCTTCCTCTCCCCCTCCTCTTCCTCCCCCTCCTCTCTCCCTCTTCTCTTCTTCTTCCTCTCCTCCTCCTCCTCCTTTTCTTCCTCCCCCTCCTCTCCGCAAACCTCACTCCCTTCTGGCACTGATGATGTTACCTAGTTAGGTCCCAAAACGTCTGGAAGAAAAACGCTTTTTTTTTTAAAAAGGAGAACAAAAGAGGAGGGGGGAAATAAAGGCAGCCACCCCCCCCCCCGCCCGCCCACCTTCCGGAAGAGAGCCGTGATCCGCTCTCGGCTGTTGTAGTAGGGGGAGTTGACCCACACGATCCGGACCAGGCTGATGAGGTGGGGCAGCTTCTCGGGGATATCCTTGGGGCGTACAGTGGCCAGTTCCTGGAAGGGCTCCTTCAGGATGGACAGGAAGCGGAGGTTCGACTGGGCCTGCTCCGACCCATCCTGCAAAGCGACGGCAGAGAGCGAGGGGGAAAGGTTAGCCAGGGGAACAGCTGGCCACCGGGAGGGATGGGGGCTCCGTCACGCCATCCAAAGAGATTGGGCAGCCGTTGGTCCAGAAGGGTATTTAGGCTCTCTTGCTTGAACAGGGGGTTGGGATAGATGACCTCCAAGGTGCACTTCCAGCCATATGAATAATCTGTCTGTCTATCTATCTATCTATCTATCTATCTATCTATCTATCTATCTATCTATCTATCTATCTATCTATCTATCTATCTATCTATCTATCTATCTATCTATCTACTTTTCTAATTATCTATCTATCTATCTATCTATCTATCTATCTATCTATCTATCTATCTATCTATCTATCTATCTATCTACTTTTCTAATTATCTATCTATCTATCTATCTATCATCTATCTATCTATCTATCTATCTATCTATCTATCTATCTATCTATCTATCTACTTTTCTAATTATCTATCTATCTATCTATCTATCTATCTATCTATCTATCTATCTATCTATCTATCTACTTTTCTAATTATCTATCTATCTATCTATCTATCTATCATCTATCTATCTATCTATCTATCTATCTATCTATCTATCTATCTATCTATCTATCTATCTATCTACTTTTCTAATTATCTGTCTATCTATCTATCTATCTATCTATCTATCTATCTATCTATCTATCTATCTATCTACTTTTTTAATTATCTATCTATCTATCTATCTATCTATCTATCTATCTATCTACTTTTCTAATTATCTATCTATCTATCTATCTATCTATCTATCTATCTATCTATCTATCTATCTATCTATCTATCTATCTATCTATCTACTTTTCTAATTATCTATCTATCTATCTATCTATCTATCTATCTATCTATCTATCTATCTATCTATCTATCTCTATCTACTTTTCTAATTATCTATCTATCTATCTACTTTTCTAATTATCTATCTATCTATCTATCTCTATCTACTTTTCTAATTATCTATCTATCTATCTATCTACTTTTCTAATTATCTATCTATCTATCTATCTATCTATCTATCTATCTATCTATCTATCTATCTATCTCTGTCATCTATCCATCCATCTATCAATCAATCTATATCTAATCATCCATCACTATCAATTAATCTATATCTAATCATCCATCCATATCTATCTATCTATCTACTTTTCTAATTATCTATCTATCTATCTATCTATCTATCTATCTACTTTTCTAATTATCTATCTATCTATCTATCTATCTATCTATCTATCTATCTATCTATCTATCTATCTATCTATCTATCTACTTTTCTAATTATCTATCATCTATCTATCTATCTATCTATCTATCTATCTATCTATCTATCTATCTATCTATCTATCTATCTATCTATCTATCTATCTATCTATCATCTATCTATCTACCTATCTATCTTTTCAAGGTTTTCAAACAAAGATTGGACAGGTTGCAGCTGTATTTTTGATCAATCTTTTCCTTCCCTCTTTCCTCCCTCCTTCCTCTTCCCATCTCCTTCCTGCCATCCTTCCTTCCCTTTCCCCTCTCCTCCCTCCCTCCACATCTCTCCTCCCTCCCTTCTCATCTTCCTCTTCCCTCCCTCCCTCCTCCCTCCCTCTTTTCCTTGGTATAGCATCTCCTGCTCAAGCAGAGGGCTGGACTAGAAGACCTCCAAGGTCCCTCCTAACCCTATTCCCCTTCCACGTTGGAAGCCGGCCGGGCCGAAGACCATCTGGGCAGCCCCTGCTCCAGAACTCTTCCTGGCTGGACAAGCATCCCTCCCACCCCATGGCTCCCCCACCTCCCTGCCCCTCACCTGGATTTGCTTGGCGAGCCGTTGGAAGGGGGCCACATAGGAGGACTTGGAAAGCATCAGGATGCTCTCGATGTGCTTGACCCCCTTCTGGCACAGCTGCTTGCTGATCTCCGAGAGGTCGTGGCAGCGGTTCTTCCAGAAGGCGATCTCTTCCAGGGGTCCGGCGCTTTCCCGGCTCTCCACCGCCTCCTGGGCCCTCAGCACGTCCTTGATCTGCCGCGTCCAGTGGATCATGGAGGCTGGGAGAGGCGGAGAGGAGGGTGGGGTGGGGGGCGGGCGGGCGAGGGGCTCTCCTCGCCCAGCCCGGGACGCCCCCCCCCCTAACGTGTTCCCGGACGGAGAAAAACCATAAGCAAAAATCTATGGCAGGAGACCTTCAAAGATGGCCGCTTGTGGACTACGACTCCCAGAATTCCCCAAGCCGGCTCTTTTCCACTTGGCCGAAATCAAGATATATTACGTCAACCACATTCCCACGATCTATTATCTATCTACTTTTCTAATTATCTGTCTGTCTGTCTGTCTGTCTGTCTGTCTGTCTGTCTGTCTGTCTGTCTGTCTGTCTGTCTGTCTGTCTATCTATCTATCCATCTACTTTTCTAATTATCTATCTATCTATCTATCTATCTATCTACTTTTCTAATTATCTATCTATCTATCTATCTATCTATCTATCTATCTATCTATCTATCTATCTACTTTTCTAATTATCTATCTATCTATCTATCTACTTTTCTAATTATCTATCTATCTATCTATCTATCTATCTATCTATCTATCTATCTATCTATCTATCTATCTATCTATCTATCTACTTTTCTAATTATCTATCTATCTATCTATCTACTTTTCTAATTATCTATCTATCTATCTATCTATCTATCTATCTATCTACTTTTCTAATTATCTATCTATCTATCTATCTACTTTTCTAATTATCTATCTATCTATCTATCTATCTATCTATCTATCTATCTATCTACTTTTCTAATTATCTATCTATCTATCTACTTTTCTAATTATCTATCTATCTATCTACTTTTCTAATTATCTATCTATCTATCTATCTATCTATCTATCTATCTATCTATCTACTTTTCTAATTATCTATCTATCTATCTATCTACTTTTCTAATTATCTATCTATCTATCAATCTATCTATCTATCTATCTACTTTTCTAATTATTTATCTATCTACTTTTCTAATTATCTATCTATCTATCTATCTATCTATCTATCTATCTATCTATCTATCTATCTATCTATCTACTTTTCTAATTATCTATCTATCTATCTATCTATCTATCTATCTATCTATCTATCATCTATCTATCTATCTATCTATCTATCTATCTATCTATCTATCTATCATCTATCTATCCATCTATCTACTTTTCTAATTATCTATCTATCTATCTATCTATCTATCTATCTATCTATCTATCTATCTATCTATCTATCTAATCTATCTATCTATCTATCTATCTATCTATCTATCTATCTATCTATCATCTATCTATCTATCTATCTATCTATCTATCTATCTATCTATCTACTTTTCTAATTATCTATCTATCTATCTATCTATCTATCTATCTATCTATCTATCTATCTATCTATCTATCTATCTATCTACTTTTCTAATTATCTATCTATCTATCTATCTATCTATCTATCTATCTATCTATCTATCTATCTATCTATCTACTTTTCTAATTATCTATCATCTATCTATCTATCTATCTATCTATCTATCTATCTATCTATCTATCTATCTATCTATCTATCTACTTTTCTAATTATCTATCTATCTATCTATCTATCTATCTATCTATCTATCTATCTATCTATCTATCTATCTATCTATCTACTTTTCTAATTATCTATCTATCTATCTATCTATCTATCTATCTATCTATCTATCTATCTATCTACTTTTCTAATTATCTATCTATCTATCTATCTATCTATCTATCTATCTATCTATCTATCTATCTATCTACTTTTTTAATTATCTATCTATCTATCTATCTATCTATCTATCTATCTATCTATCTATCTATCTATCTATCTATCTATCTATCTATCTATCTATCTATCTATCTATCTACTTTTCTAATTATCTATCTGTCTTAGGCATCAAAGTCAGCTGGGTGACTTTGGGCCAATTGCCCAGGGGCTGGGAGTTCTAGTCCTGCCTTAGGCATGAAAGCGGGCTGGGTGACTTTGGGCCATTCGCCCAGGGGCTGGGAGTTCCGTTTCCCTGACCTACAGCTGGACGCATTGCCCCGTCGTAAGTCCGGCCGCTCGCACACAGACTGGGAACGAGAGACGCGGCGCAGATGCCGAGTTCGTTTGCTCCCAAACGAGAGCGGCGAGAGACGACCGTGCCCGGCGTGGTCCTCCCCACGGAGCCCACCTCTCCCCAGATACCCCAAGACCCATCGCTCACTCTCCAGACGCTGGACCACGGCCTTGTCCTTCAGAGCCACCTCGGGGGTGATGTTGAAGGATTCGATCGGGATGTAGAGCATGGTGCAGCCCTTCATCTTGTAGCGGGTATCTGTGGACGGAGAGGGTCGGGGATTAGGGGTTTCGGTGGCTTTCGGAGGGAAGGGGGACCTCGGGGCATCTCCTTAAGCGGCAACACCGCACTCCCTCCCACCCCCAATTTCCATTCCTCGGTCCTCAATGGAGACACCCACAATTCCAGGTCGGCCTCGATTGAGGAAGATTCGGTTAGTGACCGTTGGAAATTAGGACGGCACTGAAAAAGAGACTGGCAGCCGATGCCGGCGATCTTCAAACGACGACCGTTCGTGGAGTGACCGTTCAGAGTTACCGCGGCAAGCCGAAATAGGGGACTTGCGACCGCTGCAGTATCATTTGATGAAAAGATTCTTAGCAGCTGACTCGTATTTATGACGGTGGCTGTGTCCCCGGGTCAGGTGATCGGCTTTTGACAAGCAGGGTCAATGGGGAAGCCGGATTCACTTAACAACCGTGTTCCTAACCCAACAGCAGCGGTGGTTGGCTTAACGACGGTGGCAAGCAAGGTCGTAAAACGGGGCAAAACTCAAGCAATCTCCTTTTTGCGACAAGCAATAGGGGTGGGTTAGTGGTGTGGTAGCCCAGAGGTGGAGCTCTCGCCTCATGATCAGGAGGCTGTCAGTTCAATCCTCGGTAGAGGCAGATATTTCTCTCTCTGGGCACAATGAGAATTTATCTGCCGAACAAAACTCCCCATTGGCAACAGGGAAACGCATCCGGCCAGTAAAAAAACACTCTGCTAGCTCCATTCAGTTGCATAGACTTCACCCCATAAGGGATTAAGGGGTCGTTAAAAGAAGATGATGATGATGAATGGGGGGTGGGTTAGCCAGATTTGCTTAACGAGCACACAATTCGCTGAACGACTGCCCTGATTCACTTAACAACTATGGCAAGGGAGGTCGTACAACGGGGCAAGACTCACTGAACCAACGACTCACTTAGCAATGGAAATTTCGGGCTCAATGGTGGTCGTTAAGCCGAGGACGACCTGGTTCAGCATCCAGAGACCCGGGACAAACACACACACCCCCCGCCGCCAAAAAGTGCCAGTCAATGGATCGGTGGATGCGACGGGAAGAACAGCAGCGAACCTACCTGTCAGAGAAGTCATGAAATGATAAATTTCGGAGAAGAATTCATTTTTGATGCTCTCCGGCCAGGCGCCTTTGCGGAAGAGGCGGGGCAGGTAGACGGCATTGAGCACGCGCATGAGGGAATCGATGTACGGCCTGCGCACCGAGCCGAACTGCACCACTTCGTGGAAGTTCTCCTCGGTAATTTCGGCGTTCTCCTGGCGGATGAAGTAAGCCAGCTGTTTTTGCTCCTGTCGGGAGGGGAAGGAAGGGCAAAAAAATAATCAAGACAGGGCTCAAGGCAAATGGGGTAGCGTCTCCGGTTGGACCGGAACCAGCGGGCAACCAACTGGTGGCCCGCGAGAAAAGGTTGGTGCTCCGCGGAACGATTATTCGCCTTTTTTTTACACTGCGCTAAATCCGGGGTCCTCAAACGACGGGCCCCTGGGACGGATACGTGCAATGAACGCTTGCGTTGCTGCAGGGGTCTTTTTGGGCGGGTTGGAGGGGGGGCAGAAATCCCCCCCACTTTAGTCGTCTGGTGGGGGGCTTTGGGCGAAGGCTGGAGGGAAGAGCCGCCGGTGGCAAAGAGTCGGAGGGCCTCGTTCCAGTGGCACTGCATCATGGCCTGAAACTGGCTGACCGACTCAGTCCACTGAGCAGTGGTGGGTTTCAGCCGGTACTGCTTGGTACAGCCGTACCGGTCTTAGTCAGGAGTAGCAGCCACCGTGCGGTGCCTGCGTGACCTCCGCCGAGCAGCTGGTTGTCGCAGGGCGCTGGCGTGTGCGTGCCCGACAAGGACGCTCGGCCCTGGGTGCGCAGCACACTGGTTGCGACGGGAGCCGGAACCCACCGCTGCTGCTGAGCCTCCAGGAGCCGGCACCTGGCCTTGCACTCCCGCAGGCCTTCCCTCTGCTCGGAAAGCCCATGCTCCTAGTCCTCTGCGAGGGGCTTCCGTTGAGCCTCCTTCTCCCTCATATCCCATTGGAACTGAGCCAGCTCAACTCTTTCTCGCGGTGGCTGCCGAGCTCCAGCAATGGCTTCCTGCCGGGGCCCTAAGGACCCCGGGCGGGCAGGGAAGGAGTGGCGGTGAGGGGAGGGGCGAGCAGAGGCCGGCGTGGCGCACCTCAAGGTGAGTGACATCGAGTTGGCCACGCCCACCAGTCACACGCCCACCTAGCCACGCCCACCGAACCGGTCCTTAGGCCAATCATATTCGTGGTCTACAAGATTTAAAATTATATAGTATCTGACCGGACTCCACATTACTACAGCAGCCAGGACTGGAAGAATGAGTTACTACCCTCAGAGAGCAAACTGCTATTTGTTACTACCCTCAGATAGCAAACTTCTATCTGTTACTACCCTCAGATAGCAAACTGCTCTGGAAAATCACAGAATGCCCGGAAGCAGATCGCCTAACAAAAATACTCAGAAACCAGAAGGCCTGAGATTATTACAACTTATAATCTTATGGTACAAGTGGATGAAATACAGCAAAGAAAATTGTTCTCGGGTAGCTATCGGTTTAACGGATGCATACTTAGACTCGCCTGTTGCAATATATTGTCTGTGTAAAATACGTTTTCTTTTCTTTTTTTAATTTAAAGAAAAATTGTAAATAAAAATTAATAATTTAATTTTTTTTAAAATCTCAATTAAAGAGAAGAAAAGTAGGCTTTTTTCCCACTTGAAAACCACTTCTGGACTTCATTCTCAAAATGAAACTTTTGATTTTCGCCTTTTGCCTACGCTGCCTGTGTGGTTATGAAATAGTGTGAAATAATTAGAAATGTAAAAAGATTGCATTTATAACTTTCCTTGTAAAAGATCAGACCGGCCTGGCCTCATCTACCTCTCCAGCCTTAGTCTGAATATTTAAACTGTTTTAATGGGGTTTTTAAAGGGGTTTCGTTTTTAAGGATTTTTAAGTTTTTAGCTGGTTTAATTCGATTTTATATATTGATAATGATTTTATGTTCGTATGCTTTTTAATTTCCTGTGCACCGCCCCGAGTCCCTTTGGGGAGAGGGAGCGGTCTATAAATTAAACTGATTGATTGATTGATTGATTGATTGATTGATTGATTGATTGATTGATTGATTGAAATTAAAAATTAAATTAAAATTAAAATTATAAAATTATAAATTATAACCGCACTGAAAAAGGCTGAAAGTCACTACCTGTTTCTTTCTCTTTCGCCTTTCCACTTTTTTACCTTTTGAGGACTTTTTTTATATGTGTATTTTATCTATAAAAAAAACTTGAATAAAACTTTGAAAAAATAAAAGGAGGGGGGAAAAAAGATTTTAAAATTATGAATTGAGTGGTCCCTGAGGGCCGAAAGGTCTAGATGACCTCCCAAAGTCCCTCCCATTCAAATGATGTTTTTGTTCTGTTCCGTTCTGTTCCGTTCTGTCCGTCTTTTGCAGCAGCCTCTGCTGGGCTCAACAGCAACTTAGCTGAACGGAATAAGGGAGAGAGAGACCGCAGAGAGCGAAAGGGAGGACAAGAGAGTAAGCAGGCCACCCCCATCTCCAAAAGAATGCATTCGTCTCGGGGGATTCTGGGGGTTGAAGTCCAGCCAAGGTTTGAAGGTGGAACTCCACTGGACCGGGGGTGTCGAACCGGGCCCGTATCGCGATGTGTATTTTGGCTTTGCGGAACCGGAGTGGGTGTGCATCCCAGCCGCGGGCCGCCAATTTGACAGGCGGTCGTAAGCACGGCGGGGTCATCCACGGTTATACAATCAGAGTTGGAAGGGACCTCCGAGGTCGTCTAGTCTAACCCCCTGCTCATGCAGGAGACCCTAGACCATTCCGATGGCTTTCCAGTCTCTTCTTAACAGCCTCCGGAGCATCCGCAACTTCTGGTGGCGAGCAGTTCCACTGGTTAAATTGTCCTCACTGTCAGGAAACTCCTCCTTAATTCCAAGTTGCTTCTCTCCTGGATTAGTTTCCATCCATTGTTTCTCGTCCTCCTTCTGGTGCTTCACTGGTGCTTCACTGGAGGTCTTTAAGGAGGGGGCCAGACAGCCAACTGGCCTGAAATGGTGTAGAATCTCCTGCTTGAGCAGAGGGCTGGACTAGAAGACCTCCAAGGTCCCTTCCAGCTCTGTTATGCTGTCATTCTGCATAGGGTCTCCCGCTTGAGCAGAGGGCTGGACTAGAAGACCTCCAAGGTCCCTTCCAGCTCTGTTATGCTGTCATTCTGCATAGGGTCTCCCGCTTGAGCAGAGGGCTGGACTAGAAGACCTCCAAGGTCCCTTCCAGCTCTGTTATGCTGTCATTCTGCATAGGGTCTCCCGCTTGAGCAGAGGGCTGGACTAGAAGACCTCCAAGGTCCCTTCCAGCTCTGTTATGCTGTCATTCTGCATAGGGTCTCCCGCTTGAGCAGGGGGCTGGACTATTTATTTATTTATTTGGATTTATTGACTGCCCCCTCTCTCCGAAGAGACTCGGGGCGGTGTACAAGAATTTAGAGCATATACATATATAACAATTAGAAATAATAAAACTAAATTCAATGTTTTACCCTGTGTTAATACAATAATACAATAGCAGAGTTGGAAGGGACCTTATAGGTCTTCTAGTCCAACCCCCTGCGTGGGCAGGAACCTTATACCATTTCAGACAAATAGCTATCTAACATCTTTTTAAAGACTTCCAGGGTTGGGGCATTCACAACTTCTGGAGGCAAGCTGTTCCAGAGGTTAATTGTTCTTACTGTCAGGAAATTTCTCCTTAGTTCTAAGTTGCTTCTCTCCTTGATTAGTTTCCACCCGTTGCTTCTTGTCCTGCCCCCAGGTGCCTTGGAGAATAGTTTGATTCCCTCTTCTTTGTGGCACCCTCTGAGATATCGGAACACTGCTATCATGTCTCCCCTAGTCCTTCTCTTCATCAAACTAGACATACCCAGCTCCTGCAACCGTTCTTCATATGTCTTAGTCTCCAGTCCCCTAATCATCTTGGTTGCTCTTCTCTGCACTCTTTCCAGAGTCTCCATGTCTTTTCTACATCGTGGTGACCAAAATTGTATGCAGTATTCCAAGTGTGGCCTTACCAAGGCACCATACAGTGGCATTAACACTTCACGTGTTAATATTTATAAAGTAAAAACCCGATTACTACAACTAGGCTGGTACGGTAGATTAGGTTAGGCCAGGCCGGCCTGCTGGAACAGATGGGTCTTTAATTGTTGACGGAAGGAGCGGAGGTCCGTAGTAGATCTAAGCTCGGGGGGAAGGTCATTCCAGAGGGTTGGGCCCGCCACAGAGAAGGACCTTCCCCTGGGAGCCGCCTGTTGGCATTGCCAGGAGGACGGCACCTGGAGAAATCCCTCTCTGTGGGAGCGAATCGGTCGAAGGGATGTGTGGGGTAGGATACGATCACGCAGATAGCTAGGACCCGTGCCATGGAGCGCTTTAAAGATGGTAATCAACACCTTGAAGCGCACCCGAAAGGCCACAGGTAGCCAGTGCAGCTCGCGCAGGAGCGGTGTTACGTGGGAGTACCTGGAGGTACCCATAATTACCCGCGCGGTCGTATTCTGGACTAGCTGTAGTCTTCGGGTGCACCTCAAGGGGAGCCCCATATAGAGAGCGTTACAGTAGTCCAGTCGGGAAGTCACGAGCGCATGAGTGACTGTGCGAAGGGCGTCCCGGTCCAATAGGGGCCGCAACTGGCGTACCAGGCGAACCTGGCAGAATGCCCCCTTGGCCACGGCCGTCACATGATCTTCCATAGACAGCCGAGTATCTAGGAGGACGCCTAAGTTGCATGCCCGATCCACGGGGGCTAGAAGTTCACCCCCTATGACCAGTGATGGGATCAACTGGTTGTACCGGGGCGCCGGAAACCACAGCCACTCGGTCTTGGATGGGTTGAGTCTGAGTCTGTTCCTTCCCATCCAGCTCCGCACGGCTTCCAAACATCGGGACATCACTTCGACGGCATCGTTGGGGTGGTTTGGGGTAGATATGTACAACTGAGTATCATCAGCGTACAGATGGTACTCCACCCCAAAGCCACGGATGATCTCACCCAGCGGCTTCATATATGTGTTGAACAGGAGAGGCGAGAGGACCGACCCCTGAGGAACCCCGCATGTGAGGGGTCTCGAGGTCGACCTCTGCCCCCCTGCCAACACAAATTGCGATCGACCGGAGAGGTAGGAGGAGAACCACCGTAAAACAGTGCCTCCCACCCCCAACCCCCCCAGCCGATGCAATAGGATACCATGGTCGATGGTATCGAAAGCCGCCGAGAGGTCTAATAGGACCAGGATGGAGGAGGAGACTGGAAGACCTCCAAGGTCCCTTCCTGATCTGTTCTGAGTGATTGATTGATTGATTGATTGATTGATTGATTGATTGATTGATTCACCTGGTGAGGCATGACCGGTTCCACTCTCAAGCCGGCGAACTCGTCGACGTAAAAGACAATCATGGTTTGGGTGACGTCTTTCATGAACTGCTCCACGGCGGCCAGATGTTCCTCCGTCCACATCTCCTTGGTGACGTCGGACAAGGACAGGCGTTTTAGGAGGCAGGGTTTCTGCACAACGACGGGAGAGGGGGGGAAAACGACAATTGTTTCGGTCCCGCGACCAATGATTTTATGACATAATTGCCCGAAACCTTCCATTTACTTTCTGGTTTCTGACCTCCCCCACCCCCCAAAATAAGAAAACCCCAAACATGACCATTTGGGACAATGGGTTCGCTTAATGACCAGTGATCCACTTAACGACCGGGGGGGGAAACAAACCCTGTGCTTGTGAAAAACCGGGCAACGGTCACGCGGTCCGCCCAATTAACGCCCGGGCACCACTTCCAAAGGGTAAATCTGGGCTCAGGGGCGGTCGTAAGCCAAGGACGACCACAACTCGAAAAAAACCAACCAGGGACGAAAAGGTGGAATTTGGCATCCCAGCTGTCTTGCACCAACCGCCATATCCCTGAGTGAGCCTCCTCCCCTCGGCCTCCTTATTCCTAAGGAAACCAGGAAAACCGCGATCCCATTCGCACAACCCAACGGGATCGAATTTAATCGTTTTTTAATAATATGTTTGTATTTTTGTATGGTTTTTAATATTGCCTGTGCGCCGCCCTGGGTCCTTGCAAGGAGAAGGGCCTGGTATACATTTAATAAAATAAAATAAAATAAACATCTGGCGGGGAAGCACAGAACCAGATGTGCTGGGGGTGGGTGTGATGCAAGTGTGGAAGATTGCAAGCAACCTCCTCGGCTTTCCCTGGGATTTGTCTTCGGGGGCGGGGCGGGGGGGGCGCAGAGTGGAAAGGGGGAGGGTCCATGAGACTCCCCGTGCTTAGGGAAGGGGTCCTCCCTCGACCCCGTTTTGCAAAATCGCCGGCGGCAGATACAATCCCAGGACGGCCCAACTCCATCCGAATAGAGCTGGAAGGGACCTTAGAGGTCATCCAGTCCAACCCCCTGCTCCAGCGGGAGGCCCTATCCCGTTCCAGACAAAGGGGTGTCTCGTCTCGTCTTCCAACCGCCAGTGTTGGAGCACGCATAACTTCTTGAGGCGCACATATGTCGGTCGCTAGAAGTTGTAGTGCCGTGTTTCTCAGCCCTATCAACTTAATAATAATAATAATAATAATAATGATGATGATGATGATGATGATGATGATGATAATGATAATGATAATGATAATGATAATGATAAATTTAATTTGTAGACCGCTCCCTCTCCCCGAAGGGACTCGGGGCGGTGCACAGGGGAATTAAAAACGTCCAATCATAGATACATCATCAATATATAAAATCAAATTAAACAATTTATCCCTGCGCTAAAAAACCTAAAATCCTAAAAACGAAACCCCTTAAAAACCCAATTAAAACAATTTAGAGGTTCAGACTAAAACTTGAAGACCGGTGGACTTCAACTCCCAGAATTCCCCAGCCAGCCGCGTAGAGTAACTTTCCTAATAGAAGGTGGGTATGCAGTAAGCATAATATATCTTGATTTCAGCAAAGTTGGAGGACAAAAGAGAGCTGGCTAGGAGAATTCTGGGAGCTGAAGTCCACCAGTCTTAAATCAGGGGCCTCCAACCTTGGTCACTTGAAGACCAGTGGACTTTAACTCCCAGAATTCCCCAGCCAGCCACGTAGGGTAACTTTCTTAAGAGAGGGTGGGTATGCAGGAAGCATAATATATCTTGACTTCAGCAAAGTGGGGGGAAAGAGCTGGCTGGGGAATTCTGGGAGTTGAAGTCCACAAGACTTAAATGTGGCGTCTCCAACCTTGGCTTAAGACCTGTGGACTTCAACTCCCAGAATTCCCCGGGCAGACATTGTAGGGTAACTTTCTTAATAGACAGTGGGTATGCACTGCAGTAAACATAATATATCTTGACTTCAGCATACTGGGGTGAAAAAGAGCTGGCTGGGGTATTCTGGAAGTCTACAAGTCTTAAATGCAGGGTCTCCAACCTTGGCCACTTGAAGATGTGTGGACTTCAACTCCCAGAATTCCCCAGCCAGCCATTGTAGGGTAACTTTCCTAATAGACAGTGGGTATGCAGTCAATGTAATATATCTTGACTTCAGCAAAGGAAGGAAAAAGAGCTGGCTGGGGAATTCTGGGAGTTGAAGTCCACAGGTCTCCTAGCGACCAAGGTTGGAGACCCCTCATATGTGGACTTCGACTCCCAGAATTCCCCAGCCAGCTCTTTCTTTCCCCTCATTTGGCTGAAGTCAAGATATATTATGCTTCCTGCAAACCCACCTTCTATTAGGAAAGTTACCCTACAATGGCTGGCTGGGGAATTCTGGGAGTTGAAGTCCACCAATCTTCAAGTGACCAAGGTTGGAGACCCCTGATTTAAGACGGGTGGACTTCAACTCCCAGAATTCCCCAGCCAGCCACTTTGCTGAAGTCAAGATATATTACGCTTCCTGCATCCCCACCGTCTATTAAGGAAGTTACCGTACGTGGCTGGCTGGGGAATTCTGGGAGTTGAAGTCCACCCGTCTTAAATCAGGGGTCTCCAACCTTGGCCACTTTAAGACTGGTGGACTTCAACTCCCAGAATTCCTCAGCCAGCCGGGAAACCAATTTTCTTAATAGACGGTGGGTATGCAGTCGATGTAATATATCTTGACTTCAGCAAAGTGAAGAAAAAAAGAGAGCTGGCTGGGGAATTCTGGGAGTGGAAGTCCGCACATCTTCTAGTGTCCAAGGTTGGAGACCCCTCACATGTGGACTTCAACTCCCAGAATTCCAAAGCCAGCCACGTAGGGTAACTTTCTTAATAGACGGTCGGTATGCAGTCAATGTAATATATCTTGACTTCAGCAGAGTAGGGGGAATAAAGAACTGGCTGGGGAATTCTGGGAGTTGAAGTCCACCCGTCTTAAATCAGGGGTCTCCAACCTTGGCCACTTTAAGACGGGTGGACTTCAACTCCCAGAATTCCCCAGCCAGCCAGGAAAACTAACTTTCTTAATAGACGGTGGGTAAAATATCTTGACTTCAGCAGTCCACTCTGTTCTTCTTTCCTTTGCGTCCCTCTCGACTTTGATTGTTAGACGTCCACAACAGGGGATTCGCAGGACCCCAGGACACAGCGACCGTCGTAAAAGTGAGTCGGTTTGTGGTCTCTGAATTTTGATCAGGCGATCATGGGGATGCTGCCCCGGTCGTACGTGCGAGCAGTGGTCCCGAGTCGCTTTTTTTCAGTACCATGCACCCCTTGACTTACAGCCAATTCATTTAGCGACCAAAGTTCCAAGTTACGACGACAGCGGTATAAAGGGACCGATGCCCTCCCCGGGGTCACGTGATCCCCCTTCGGCCGCTCAGCGATGGCTTCGTACTTATGACGGCCTTTGCCGACCACGGAAAGCCAACGCTTCACTTAACAACCATGTGGCCGATGTAACCACGACAGGGATTCACTTAACGCCTGCGGCGGAGGTAAGCCGCAAAACGGGGCAGGGCTCGCCTGCCGAATGGGTGGCGCTCCATTGCGGTCGTAAAGCCGAGGACTGCCGGTCTAGTCCCAGAGTTTCGACGGGACCCGGCTGGCACCGCCACCCCCCCGGGTGAGACCTGCCCCCCCCCCGACGCCCCCACTTACCAAATCCGCCTCCTCTTCCGTGTAGATGGAAGGAGTGATCACCATTTCCACATGGTCTTCGGGCTCTTCAGAGACCGGAGGCTGGATAACATCTGGGGGAGGGCGGGAAGACAAGGGGAGGGGGGGTGAGGGGGGGTTGTGTAGAGACCCCCAGGACTAAGAACGGGGGGACCCCCAGGACCCTCCTCAAGAAGCCTTCCCTGGACCCAGCGTTGTTAGTTAATTATCGTCCGGTTGCCAACCTTCACTTTCTTGCGAAGGTTGTAGAGAGTGTGGTGGCTCAACAGTTTCCTCGTCACCTGGAGGAAGTTGATTATCTAGACCCGCACCAGTCCGGTTTCCGACCTGGACGCAGCACAGAGACTGCATTGGTCGCGTTGGTCGATGATCTCTGGAGGGCCCGAGATAGAGGTTGCTCCTCTATCCTGGTCCTATTAGACCTCTCAGCGGCTTTTGATACCATCGACCATGGTATCTTATTGCACCGACTGGAGGGTTTGGGGTTGGGAGGCACCGTGCTGTGGTGGTTCTCCTCCTACCTCTCCGGTCGGTTGCAATTCGTGTTGACAGGAGGGCAGAGGTCGACGTCGAGGCCCCTTACGTGCGGGGTGCCTCAGGGGTCGGTCCTCTCGCCCCTCCTGTTCAACACCTATATGAAGCCGCTGGGCGAGATCATCCGTGGTTTTGGGGTAGAGTACCATCAGTACACTGATGATACTCAGCTGTACATCTCTACCCCTAACCACCCCAACGATGCCATTGAAGTGATGTCCCGGTGTCTGGAGGCCGTGCGGATCTGGATGGGGAGTAACAAGCTTCGACTCCACCCGTCCAAGACCGAGTGGCTGTGGTTTCCGACGTCCCGGTACAGCCAGTTGACTCCATCACTGGCCATCGGGAGCGAGTCATTAGCCCCCGCGGAAAGGGCTCGCAACTTAGGCGTCCTCCTGGACTCACGGCTATCCCGTGACGGCCGTGGCTAGGGGGGCCTTTTACCAGGTTCACCTGGTACGCCAGCTGCGCCCCTTTCTAGACCGGGACGCCCTTACGCACCGTCACTCAAGCACTCGTTACGTCCCGCCTAGACTACTGCAATGCTCTCTACACGGGGCTCCCCTTGAGGTGCACCCGGAGGCTCCAGTTAGTACAGAATGTGGCCGCGCGGGGGATCTTGGGAGCCTTGCGGTATTCCCACGTAACACCTCTCCTGCGCGAGCTGCACTAGCTACCGGCGGCCTTCCGGGTGCGCTTCAAGGTGTTGGTAACCATCTTTAAAACGCTCCATGGCACGGGGCCTAGCTACTTGCGGGACCGCCTTCTACCACATACCTCCCTTCGGCTGATCCGCTCCCACAGGGAGGGCCTTCTCAGGGTGCCGTCTGCCGGTCAATGCCGGCTGGCGGCCCCCAGGGGAAGGGCCTAGTCTGTGGTGGGTCCAGCCCTCTGGAACGACCTACCCCCTCCGAATTTCGTACCACCACAGACCTCCGCCTCTTCCGCCAATTGCTCAAGACCCACTTTTTCCATCTAGCTGGCCTAGCCTAGATCCTGATGTAATTACTACAGATTTAGTTATTGAATTTTAACAGTTTTAACAGTTTTAACCTACATTTTAGCATTTAAACAGGCATGGAAAGATCGGGGGGAGGGGTCCTTATACAACTGGCACCATGGCTTGGGAGTTTGGGGGTGACCCGAGGATAGCAGAAGGGGGGGGGGGGTAAAATTAGGATAGGATGGAATGAAGAATAGAATAGAATGGAATGGAATGAAGAATAAATGGAATAGAATAGAGAATAGAATATGAATAGAATATGAATGGAATGGAATGGAATAGAATAGAAAATATAGAATATGATATTAGAATGGAATGGAATAGAATTCAGAATAAATGGAATAGAATAGAGAATAGAATATAAATAGAATATGAATGGAATGGAATGGAATGGAATAGAAAATATAGAATATGATATTAGAATGGAATGGAATAGAATTCAGAATAAATGGAATAGAATAGAGAATAGAATATAAATAGAATATGAATGGAATGGAATGGAATGGAATAGAAAATATGGAATATGATATTAGAATGGAATGGAATAGAATTTAGAATAAATGGAATAGAATAGACAATAGAATATAAATAGAATATGAATGGAATATGAATGGAATGGAGTGGAGTGGAGTGGAGCAGAGTAGAATAGAACAGAATTCAGAATGAATAGAACAGAACAGAGAATAGAATGGAATAGGAATTCGTCTCTCTCTGTGTCTCTCTCTCTCTTTGTCTGTCTCTCTCTTTCTGTAGCTCTGTCTCTTTGTCTCCCTCTCTTTCTCCTCTCTCTTTCTTCACCTCGCTCAGCTCTTTCATCCGCTCACCCCCCCTCTCAAACAATCAAGACCCTGGCACCTGTGGCATGATGCAACACACACACAAACACACACACACACACACACACACACACATAACACACATGGCTTCAGCTCCCCGGCGCCCCCCCAGGGTCTCCGTTTCTCCCCCCTCCCCTCCCCGATGGAGGGGTCGGCACGGGTTCCCCCCCACCTGTTGCAAAGGCAGATGGCAACAGGGCTGGGGAAGGCGGGTGATGCCAGGATTCAGAGCTGGCACCGCTTCCTGCAACGGGCACGGATGCAAATCCTGGCCAGTTACTGTGGAAACAGTAGGCAGGTAAGGCAAAACTGCGACACGCGAGTGTTTCCTAGCCCCCCCTCCTCCCTCCCGTATACAAAGGAGGTGGGGGGGCTCTCTAAGGAAAGACACCCCCTTCCCCAAGTCCTGCCAGGAGGGAGGAAACACATCTTTCGAAGCTGACCTGCGTCCCCCCGTTAATTGCCAACCGTGGCCATCTCCAAATTTTATTCGATTATTCTTTCCCCCCCACTCCAAACATTAAACAGGCATCTGTCAGCGTCCTCCTCAACTGTTCGTGGGACACCCCCCACCCCGATCCATTCGAGGGAAGGGGGGTGGTCCCTGGCCGGACGCTGGGGTGCCCGCGGGGAGCCGAAGGCGTACCCCTGCGTCGGGTTGTTCCAGCCAGGCCCTGGACGTAACCCCCGTTCGTTTCGTGACCGTTAAAGGGCGAGAGCCGGTGGCGAGCGAGGCGTTCAGCGCCGTCGTAACTTCGGGGAAAGGGTCCCTGAACGAACGGGTCCTCGGAACTCTCGCTGGTCAGGGGCTACAATTTTTCGACGGTGGCAGAAAGGTTCTACAATTGAGGCAAGAGCCACCAAGCGCCCAGGTGCGCAATAGCAACCAGGGTGAGAGAGGGATCTTGGAGTCTTAGTAGGCAACCACTTCAGTGTGAGAGAAAGAGAGAGAGAGACAGAGACAGAGAAAAGGGGAGAGAGACAAAGAGAGAGACAGAGAGGCAGAGGCAGTCAAAAGTGGCAGCCAAAAAAGCCAACACAATCCTAGGCTGTATGAACGGAGGGATAGAATCAAAACCACGTGAAGGGTTAATACCACTTTACAAGGCCTTGGTAAAACCCCAGAATTCCCCAGTCCGCCGTGCCTGGGTTTTTTTTTCCATTGGGGAGAGATTGCAGAGGGAGGGATAAGAAGAGAGTAAGTGAACCACAATGGGGATAGATATCCGAGTCCCCTTGGGGAGAGGACGCGGTATATAAAATAAATATATTATATTATTATTAAAGTGTTTTAATACCACTTTATAAAGTCTTGATAAGGCCCCAGAATTCCCCATTACTGTATTATTTCCTCCTATCCCCTAGAATGGAGAGATCACAGAGGGAGGGATTAGAAGAGAGTAAGCGAACCACAATGGAGATAGATATCACGTGAAGGGTTAATACCACTTTACAAAGTCTTGATAAGGCCCCAGAATTCCCCACGTCTCTATTTTTCCTCCGATCTCCTAGAATGGAGGGATCGCAGAGGGAGGGATTAGAAGAGAGTAAGCGAACCACAATGGGGATGGATATCACGTGAAGGGTTAATACCACTTTATAAAGTCTTGATGAGGCCCCAGAATTCCCCATTACTGTATTTTTCCTCCGATCCCCTAGAATGGAGAGATGGCAGAGGGAGGGATTAGAAGAGAGTAAGCGAACCACAATGGAGATAGATATCACGTGAAGGGTTAATACCACTTTACAAAGTCTTGATAAGGCCCCAGAATTCCCCACGTCTGTCTTTTTCCTCCAATCCCCTAGAATGGAGAGATCGCAGAGGGAGGGATTAGAAGAGAGTAAGCGAACCACAATGGAGATACGTGTCATGTGAAGTGTGAATAGCACTTTATAACGGCTTGGTAAGACCACACCACATTCTATTGTCCTGGGCTCCAAGATCACCGCAGATGGGGACGGCAGCCAAGACATTAAAAGAGGCTTCCTCCTGGGGAGGACCGCGATGGCAAATGTAGAGAGCGGACCAAAAAGCAGAGACATCCCCCTGCCAACACAAGTGCGCATAGCCCAGGCTGTGGTTTTCCCAGTTGCAATAGGATGGCTGTGAAGGTTGGACCGTAAGGAAGGCTGAGCGCCAAAGAATGGAGGCCTTTGAACGATGGGGTTGGAGAAGAAGACTCCGGCATTGAGTCCCTTGGACTGCAAGGCCATCCAACCGGTCAGTCCTAGAGGAGATCCACCCTGACTGCTCTTTAGAAGGCCAGATCCTGAAGAAGAAACTCAAAGACTTTGGGCCACCTAATGAGAAGGAAGGACTTCCTGGAGAAGAGCCTCATGCTGGGAAAGATGGAAGGCAAAAGAAGAAGAAGGGGACTTCTATCTATTTATCTATCATCTAACCATCCATCAATCAATCTATATCTAATCATCCATCCATATCTATCTATCTATCTATCTATCTATCTATCTATCTATCTATCTATCTATCTATCTATCTATCTATCTATCTATCCATCCATCCATCCATCCATCCATCCATCCATCCATCCATCCATCCATATCTAATCATCCATCCATCTATCAATTAATCAATTTATATCTAATCATCTATCCATCCATCTATTGGACTGCAAGGCCATCCAACCGGTCAGTCCTAGAGGAGATCCACCCTGACTGCTCTGTAGAAGGCCAGATCCCGAAGAGGAAACTCCAAGACTTTGGCCACCTAAGGAGAAGGAAGGAGGACTCCCTGGAGAAGAGCCTCATGCTGGGAACGATGGAGGGCAAAAGAAGAAGAAGGGGACATCTATCTATCTATCTATCTATCTATCTATCTATCTATCTATCTATCTATCTATCTATCTATCTATCTATCATCTAACCATCTATCCATCAATCTATATCTAATCATCCATCCATATCTATCTATCTATCTATCTATCTATCTATCTATCTATCTATCTATCTATCTATCTATCTATCTATCCATCCATCCATCCATCCATCTTTCCTTCCATCCATCCATCCATCCATATCTATCTATCTATCTATCTATCTATCTATCTATCTATCTATCTATCTATCTATCTATCTATCCATCCATCCATCCATCCATCCATCCATCCATCCATCCATCCATCCATCCATATCTAATCATCCATCCATCTATCAATTAATCAATTCTATATCTAATCATCCATCCATCCATCCATCCATCCATCCATCCATCCATCCATCTATTGTGCGTCCCTTGGACTGCAAGGCCATCCTACCGGTCAGTCCTAGAAGAGATCCACCCTGACTGCTCTGTAGAAGGCCAGATCCTGATGAAGAAACTCAAAAGACTTTGGCCACCTAATGAGAAAGAAGGAGGACTCCCTGGAGAAGAGCCTCATGCTGGGAAAGACGGAGGGCAAAAGAAGAAGGGGACATCTATCTATCTATCTATCTATCTATCTATCTATCTATCTATCTATCTATCTATCTATCTATAATCTATCCATTCATCAATCTATATCTAATCATCCATCCATATCTATCTATCTATCTATCTATCTATCTATCTATCTATCTATCCATCCATCCATCCATCCATCCATCTTTCCTTCCATCCATCCATCCATCCATCCATCCATCCATCCATCCATATCTAATCATCCATCCATCTATCAATTAATCAATTCTATATCTAATCATCCATCCATCCATCCATCCATCCATCCATCTATTGTGCGTCCCTTGGACTGCAAGGCCATCCTACCGGTCAGTCCTAGAAGAGATCCACCCTGACTGCTCTGTAGAAGGCCAGATCCTGATGAAGAAACTCAAAAGACTTTGGCCACCTAATGAGAAAGAAGGAGGACTCCCTGGAGAAGAGCCTCATGCTGGGAAAGACGGAGGGCAAAAGAAGAAGGGGACATCTATCTATCTATCTATCTATCTATCTATCTATCTATCTATCTATCTATCTATCTATCTATCTATCTATCTACCTACCTACCTACCTACCTACCTACCTACCTACCTACCTACCTACCTACCTATCTATCATCTAACCATCCATCCATCAATCTATATCTAATCATCCATCCATATCTATCTATCTATCTATCTATCTCTATCTATCTATCTATCTATCTATCTATCTATCTATCTATCTATCTATCTATCTATCTATCTATCTATCTATCTATCCATCCATCCATCCATCCATCCACCTATATCTAATCATCCATCCATCCATCTATTGGACTGCAAGGCCATCCAACCGGTCAGTCCTAGAAGAGATCCACTCTGACTGCTCTTTAGAAGGCCAGATCCTGAAGAGGAAGCTCAAAGTCTCAAGTACTTTGGCCACCTGATGAGAAGGAAGGAGGACTCCCTGGAGAAGAGCCTCATGCTGGGAATGATGGAGGGCAAAAGAATAAGAAGGGGACTTCTATCTATCTATCTATCTATCTATCTATCTATCTATCTATCTATCTATCTATCTATCTATCTATCTATCTATCCATCCATCCATCCATCCATCCATCCATCCATCCATCCATCCATATCTAATCATCCATCCATCTATCAATTAATCAATCAATCTATATCTAATCATCCATCCATCCATCTATTGGACTGCAAGGCCATCCAACCGGTTAGTCCTAGAAGAGATCCACTCTGACTGTTCTTTAGAAGGCCAGATCCCGAAGAGGAAGCTCAAAGTCTCAAGTACTTTGGCCACCTGATGAGAAGGAAGGAGGACTCCCTGGAGAAGAGCCTCATGCTGGGAATGATGGAGGGCAAAAGAAGAAGAAGGGGACGACAGAGAAGGAGGTGGCTGGATGGAGTCCCCGAAGCAGCCGGCATGAGCTTCAATGGACTCCAGAGGATGGGAGAGGACAGGAAGGCCTGGAGGAACGTGGTCCATGGGGTCGCTGTGAGTCAGACACAACTTTGAAACTAACAAGACCACCACATTTCAAATCCTGCATCCAGTTTTGGTCGCCACGATGTGGAAAAGATGTGGAGACTCTGGAAAAAGTGCAGAGAAGAGCAACCAAGAGGATGAGGGGACTGGAGGCTAAAACCTACGAAGAACGGTTGCAGGAACTGGGCATGTCTTAGTCTATTGAAAAGGACGAGATAGGAGCGTGTAGCAATACAATTTTGTGGGGCAGAAGGGCACCACTGCACAGAATCTGAACTCAAACCATCCTGGAGACACGGAAGGGGATTTGGGGGGCTAACTCAGCCGCCCCACATTCAGGATCGAGATCGTATAAAAAGAGGTTGGGGACTTTTAGAAAAAGTGCAGAGAAGAGCAACTAGGATTGATTAAAGGCCCGGAGATTAAAATATACAAAGATTCGGGGTTTGGCCAGTCTTGAGAAAAGAAGGACTTATGATAGCAGTCTTCCAGTATTTAAGGGGCTGCCCTAAAGAAGAGGGAGGGTCCACCTATTTAGCAAAGCAAAGATATATGATTGATAGATAGATGATGTAGATAGATAGATGATAGACAGTCAGAGAGAAAGATGATAGATAGATGACAGAGATAGATAGATGATTGATAGATAGATAGGCAGAAAGGATAGATGATAGATAGATAGATAGATAGATAGATAGATAGATAGATAGATAGATAGATAGATAGATGATTGTTAGATAGACAGAAAGGATAGATAGATGATAGATAGATAGATAGATGATTGATAGACAGACAGAAAGGATAGATAGATAGATCTATCCCTAAGATAGATACATCCCTAAGACCGATACGCTCCCACAGAGAGGGCCTTCTCAGGGTACCGTCGGCCGGACAATGCCGACTGGCGACACCCAGGGGGAAGAGCCTTCTCTGTGGCGGGCCCAGCCCTTTGGAACAACTTACCCCCTGAACTTCGCACCATCTCCGACCTCCGCCTCTTCCGCAAGTGTTTAAAGACACATTTGTTCCATCTGGCCGGCCTAGCGTAACCCCAAAATGACTCTTAGATAGTTTTAAATTTCGGGAATTTTAATTGGTTTTAGCACAGGGTTTTTATCGAATAAGTTTTTTAAATTTTTTATGTATTTTGTATGTATTTTAGTGTTCCTGTGCGCCGCCCTGGGTCCGTTTGGAGAAGGGCGGGGTATAAATTTAATAAAAAAAATAAAAAAAATAAAAAGATAGATAGAGATAGAAAAATAAAAAGATAGAGATAGATAGATAGATAGATAGATAGATAGATAGATAGATAGATAGATAGATAGATAGATAGATAGATAGATAGACAGACAGAAAGGATAGATAGATAGATAGATAGATAGATAGATAGATAGATAGATAGATAGATAGATAGATAGATAGATAGATAGATAGATAGATAGATAGATAGATAGATAGATATGTATAGATAGATGGATGGAAGGATAGAAAGAGATAGATAGATAGATAGATAGATAGATAGATAGATAGATAGATAGATAGATAGATAGATAGATAGATAAAGATAAATTATTGATAGATAGACAGAAAGATGGTAAATAGATAGATGATAGATGATAGATAGATGACAGATAGATAGATGATGTAGATAGATGATAGGTAGACAGACAGAAAGATGATTGATAGATAGATGACAGACAGACAGACAGACAGATAGATAGATAAAGATAGATGATTGATAGATAGACAGAAGGTAGGAAGGTAGGTAGGTAGGTAGGTAGATACTGGTAGATAGATGGACAGAGAGAAAGATGATGGATGGATGGATGGATAGATAGAAAGATAGATAGCTAGATAGACAGACAGATGTAAATGATAGACAGATAGACAGAAAGAAAGATGATAGATAGACAGATGATAGATGATAGATGGGTGGGCGGACAGACAGAGACAGATAGAGAGAGAGACAGATAAACAATAGCATTTAAATGTATATCCTACTCCATAGTTACAACCCTCTCTAAGCAGTTGATAAGAATTAACTCTTCTCCAAAGCCCCCGAAGGCAGGACCGGAGACAACGGATGGACACTAATCAGAGAGAGAAGCAACCTGGAATCGAGCCGAAACTTCCTAATGGGAAGAACAATTCACCCGGGGAACGGCTTGTTACCAGAAGTTGTGAAGGCTTCCATCTCTGGAGGTTTCTAAAGAAGAGATTGGATAGCCATTTGCCCTGGGCTCCTGCTTGAGCAGGGGGGTTGGACTAGAAGACCTCCAAGGTCCCTTCCCAGCTCTATCCCGATTGAGATTCCCACCGGGTTATGCAAATACCAAGTTCATCAGCAATGGGTGGAGGAGGAGAAGACAATTCCATCTTCGGTCCAGACACCGAGGTGGCCCGCGCGGAGCCGCGCTTCCCTTTCTTTTCACCAATCGTGCTACGCCGTTTGGCCGACATCTTCTAGCGCGGGAATCTGCCAAGACACCGTAGGCAAGGAATTCGTGAAACCCCACAAAAGTAGCAGCAAGCCAACGGCTTGTTCGTTTTAATTTATTTTAAATTTTCACCGTATATTGTTAATGTATTGTTATGGGAGTCTCTATTTAATTTTTTTTTAAAAAAACCTTTTGTATTATGTATTTTCATGTTGCACACCACCGAGTCCTTCCGGAGAAGGGTGGCATATAAGTCCAGTAAACCAGGGGTCTCCAACTTTTGCAACTTTAAGTCTGAAGGACTTCAGCGCCCAGAATTCTCCAGCCAGCAAAGCTGGAAAAAACCATCATTCTACATTGCATCGTTTGGAAAGCATTGGTTGCAAATAATTGTGCGTTTCTAGAACCATCATTGCTCATAAGTAATCCCAACTTATAGATTTTAAATAAAAAATGCATTTATTTATTATTATTATTTATTTTATTAAATTTATAGACCGCCCCCTCTCCCCCATGGGAGATTTATTATATATCTTAATATTATTATACCAAAATTCTCCTCTAATATTCCATATTTCGTCTGTCTTCTACTTCAAACAAATCATCACGGCGTTCATTGTCTATTCCCAAAAATTTCTTCACCCTGGAAACATATTCTGTATAGAAATCAATTTTTGTTATTTCCAGCCGCCCCCTTTTTATTAAACAATATCCATTAATATTCCTTAATAATTAACCATCAAGCCGGTCTAGCTTAAATGCATTTTAGAATTTTAATTGGGATTTTTAGCACAGGTTTTTAGTTTAATTTATTCTTAACTTTTTTGTATTTATTGTTATTTATTGATTTTAATTTCCTGTGCACCGCTCTGGGTCCATTTCAATGGAGAAGGGCAGTTCTATAAATCTAAATTAATTAAAATTAATTAAATTAAAAATCTTTTACCATTTATATCCAACCTGATAAACATACACTTATTCCCATACTTATGTATATGTCATCTATTATTATGAGTATATGTCATCTACTATTATGAGTCCATCTCGATGGAGATAGGCGCGGTATACAAATTGAAATAAATTGAAATTGAAAATTATTTCATTGCTCTTGTTATGACTTATTAACTAGTAATTCCTCAATAACGATCTAAAACATTTTAGAGTTTGCTAAAATTCTCCCCTATTTGGTCAAAACAATCCCCATCAACATTCCTACGTGGTTATTTCATTGTAATTTTACCAATTTCATTGTAATTGGTCTAATCTATCCTTCCTAGGTTTGTAATATAAATTTAAATTGTTTTAATAGGGATTGCTGGGATTAGTATAAAAGGGTTTTAAGCTTTTAAACTTTTAGTGCAGGTAAATTATTTCATTCTATTTTAAATATTGCATTGTTGTATTTATATACGTTTTTAAAGTCCTGTGCACCGCCCCGAGTCCCTCCGGGGAGAGGGTGCGGTCTGCAAATCGAATCCAATCAATAAATAAAATAAATAAATAATTTTAGTACAATGACAATAAAGATTATTATTGTTATTAGCTAAAAGTCCTATTGTTTGTGAGCAGCATTTAAACTGAAATAAACAATAAATTGACATTTCCTCCTTTCTCTTGAACAGCATCGGCTGGGCCCTAGCGGGACCTGGCGTCCAGCGGGGCCCGGATTCGAATCGCCCCGAATCTGGGCCCAGTAGATGAAGCCATCATTCAACCTTCAATCATGGTTGATTCCTTTATCTAAGGTCATGTCGATGGTTGGACATACCCTAATGCAGTGTTTTTCAACGTTGGCCCCTTTAAGACGCCTGGACTTCAACTCCCAGAATTCCCCAGCCAGCGTTGCTGGCTGGGGAATTCTGGGAGTTGAAGTCCAGGCGTCTTAAAGGGGCCAACGTTGAAAAACGTCGTCCCAATGAGCAGTCACAACCAAGGTGTACCCTATGTTGTCATAGCACACACCTGTTGAACATACACACACCTGTTGAATTCACAGCTAATTGTGGGGAAGGGGCAGAGAAGGGAGGGACCCCCTCTATCCCTCCCTCATCTGCCATGCTCCCCCCCCCATCAATGACCTCCCCCCCATCCCTCTTCCCATCATCCCCAGCCCGGAGACCCTTGGCCCCATCGCTTCAGTGACCCACAAGGAAACTGGGGGAGCCCTCCAAAAGCCCTGGGACTACATTTCCCAGCAACCCCCAGCACCAGGCAGGGTTGCAGGGGATTCTGGGAGCTGAAGTCCCAAGCATCTCTAGTGGGCGCCAATGGCTCTCACCACTACTCCAGCTGTCCTTTGGGTTTCCCAGAAGCCCCTGCTTCCCCCTCCCTTCTGCCCCTCCCTGCTTGAGCCCCCTCCCCACCTCCTCGTTGCCCCCCCTTTTTTCCCCAAATGCGCGCACCCCCCTCCTCTTTCTTCCACGTCCCAACTTCGCACCTGTCCCCCCTGTCCAAAGCAGCTTGGTCTCTTCCAGGGCTCCGCCCCTTTCACCCACGTTTCCAAGGCAACGCATCAACGGTACAGGCTTCGGGGGAGGGGGAAAGGGGGCGGAGCTCCGCGTGGCAGCCGTTGCTGCGGGGAGGGGCGGAGCTTCGGCTGCTTCAAGTCACGGCGGTGCTGCTGCTGGCGGTGGGCGGGCCTTATTTCTCCTGAGTGACAGGCAAAGCGGTTGAGGGCGTGACAGGGAGGAAGTTCGACAGTTCGCGCGCAAATCACGAAGGGCGGGGGGCGGGTGGGAGAAAACAACGTGCGGCGGTTGGTGGGGAAGAGGCGGGGGTAAGCTACGTCAGCTGTCAATCATTATACAATACAAACCCGGAGCGGTAGCGGGAGGAGGGGGTCGAGAGGAGGCGGGAACCAAACCTGTCAATCACATCCTGTGGTTCATCTAATTGGATAATATGAATCGAGGGGAAAAGAAAAACCAGGCCTACCATAGTTAGAAGGCATCAAACAAGATGGTGGTCTCTCCTTGCTGCCCCCTAGTGGTCAACTGGAGAGTTGCGATCCAGAGTTTATTAACCCCCTCCAAACTAATAGTAACACCTCAGAATTAAAAAGAAAAGTCAATTAAAAAAAAATCTAATTTAGGGGGGGGGGGGAAGAAATAATCGGGAATATACCAATAAGTACCATCTGTACTTATTGTGGAGTCAGGAGGGGAAATATTAATTTTAACAAATTCTAAATTTGTAATAAATGTTAATTGGATTACATGTGAATTTTCAACAGGTTTTTAAAGATGAGTGGACTTCATCTCCCAGAATTCCATGCTTAAGATGAATGAACTTCACCTCCCAGAATTCCACGCTTAAGATGGGTGGACTTCATCTCCCAGAATTCCACACTTAAGATGAGTGGACTTCATCTCCCAGAATTCCATGCTTGAATGGACTTCACCTGCCAGAATTCCACACTTAAGATGGGTGGACTTCATCTCCCAGAATTCCATGCGTAAGATGGGTGGACTTCATCTCCCAGAATTCCACGCTTAAGATGAATGAACTTCACCTCCCAGAATTCCACGCTTAAGATGGGTGGACTTCATCTCCCAGAATTCCACACTTAAGATGAGTGGACTTCATCTCCCAGAATTCCATGCTTGAATGGACTTCACCTGCCAGAATTCCACACTTAAGATGGGTGGACTTCATCTCCCAGAATTCCATGCTTGAGATGGGTGAACTCTCAGAAGTCCACACTTAAGATGAGTGGACTTCATCTCCCAGAATTCCACGCTTAAGATGAATGAAGTTCATCTCCCAGAATCTCACGCTTGAGTGGACTTCATCTCCCAGAATTCCACACTTGAGTGGACTTCATCTCCCAGAATTCCATGCTTAAGATGAATGAACTTCACCTCCCAGAATTCCACACTTAAGATGGGTGGACTTCATCTCCCAGAATTCCATGTTTAAGATGGGTGGACTCTCAGAATTCCATGCTTAAGATGGGTGGACTCTCAGAATTCCACACTTAAGATGGGTGAACATCTCCCAGAATTCCATGCTTAAGATGGGTGGACTCTCAGAATTCCACACTTAAGATGAGTGGACTTCA
>CM077647.1:182059519-182082019 GCA_039707465.1 Rhabdophis nuchalis
TCTCTGTCTCTTTTTCTTTTCCTTCCTTCCTTCCTTCCTTCCTTCCTTCCTTTCTTTTTCTTCCTTCCTTTATTCCTTTTCCTTCTTCTTTCCCTCCCTCCCTCTCTTTCTCCCTCTCCCTCTTTCTTTCTCTCTTCTCCTTCCTCCCTCCCTCCCTCTTTTTTCTTTCTTTTTTCCTTTCTTTTTCTTTCTCTGTCTCTCTTTTTCTTTTCCTTCCTTCCTTCTTTCCTTCCTTCTTTCTTTCTTTTTCTCCTTCTTTCTCTTTCTTCCTCTCTCTTTTTCTTCCTCTCTTCTCCTTCCTTCCTTTTTTCTTTTTCCTTCCTTCTACCTTCACTCATTTTCTTTCTTTCTTTCTTTCTTTCTTTCTTTCTTTCTTTCTTTCTTTCTTTCTCTTTCTCTGTTTCTCTCTTTCTCCTCTCTTCTCCTTTCTTCTTTCTTTCCTTCTTTCTTTCTTTCTTTCTTTTTCTTTCTCCATTTCTCTCTCTTTTTCTCTCTTCTCCTTCCTTCCTTCCTTCCTTCCTTCTTTCTTTCTTTCTTTTTCTTTCTTTCTCTGTCTCTTTTTCTTTTCCTTCCTTCCTTCCTTCCTTCCTTCCTTCCTTTCTTTTTCTTCCTTCCTTTATTCCTTTTCCTTCTTCTTTCCCTCCCTCCCTCTCTTTCTCCCTCTCCCTCTTTCTTTCTCTCTTCTCCTTCCTCCCTCCCTCCCTCTTTTTTCTTTCTTTTTTCCTTTCTTTTTCTTTCTCTGTCTCTCTTTTTCTTTTCCTTCCTTCCTTCTTTCGTTCCTTCTTTCTTTCTTTTTCTCCCTCTTTCTCTTTCTTCCTCTCTCTTTTTCTTCCTCTCTTCTCCTTCCTTCCTTTTTTCTTTTTCCTTCCTTCTTCCTTCCCTCCTTTTCTTTCTTTCTTTCTTTCTTTCTTTTTCTTTCTCTGTTTCTCTCTCTTTCTCCTCTCGTCTCCTTTCTTCTTTCTTTCCTTCCTTCCTTCCTTCTTTCTTTCTTTCTTTCTTTCTTTCTTTCTTTCTTTCTTTCTTTCTTTTTCTTTCTCTGTTTCTCTCTCTTTTTCTCCTCTCTTCTCCTTCCTTCCTTCCTTCCTTCCTTCCTTCCTTCCTTCCTTCCTTCCTTTCTTTCTTTCTTTCTTTCTTTCTTTCTTTCTTTCTTTCTTTCTTTCTTTCTTTCTTTCTTTCTTTCTTTCTTTCTTTGTAGTCCAGCCATCTGCTCAAAGATATATAGCCTTCCAATCTCTTTTTAAAAACCTCCAGCAATGGAGCCCCACAACTTCTAGTGGCAAGCTGTTCCACTGTGTACGTCCGCAGTTCAGCCCAACATTTATGCTGCTAAATGAGTGAGGCGGTCATTAAGTGAATTTTGCCCCCTTTTATGATCTTTTTGCCACTGTCCTTAAGTGAATCACTGCAAAACACGGTATGTGTGAAACATGGTGATAACTTCCTTTTATAAGTGTCATCGTAACTTCAAACGGTGACTTATGACCGTTTTTCACACTTATGACCGTTGTAGCATCCCCAGAGTCGCTCGATCATCAATTCAAGCCCTTGGCAAATGGCTCCCCTTTATGACGGTTGCAATGTTCCCAGCATCACGCGACCCCCATTTTGCGGCCTTTCCGACAAGCAATGCATCAACCAGATTCACTTAACAACTTAACAACCCCCTTAGTGACTTAAAAACTGCAGTGATTCAATTAACAACACCTGGCCAAAAAAAAAAAAAAAGGCCATCCCACGGTGCCAAACCCACTTAGCAACCGGGACGAGAAAGTTCCTAAAACGGGGGCAAAGCTCGCCGAACAAATGTCTCGCTTAATGGCAGATGGGCTCCATTACGGTCATAAGTCAAGGACGCCCGTATAATTCTCTCCCCCACCCCCCACCCCCGGCAGAGAAAACAACCCAGATCTGTTTTTTATCATTTCAGAATGGAATAGAGGGACGGGCGGTCTTAAGTTTCAGGCACACTGAATTCCGACCGAGGGAATTTTTTGGTATCCCGCTCCCACCCTCCTTCCTGCCTCTCGGCGGAGCCAATTATGCCGAGCGCTGATGGTTTTCGGTTCCAGCCGAATTGCCCTGAACCCCCATTACGCGCCTGATGGGTATATGTCTCTGTGTGGTTTAATTTCAGGGTGTTTTTTTTTTAAAAAAAATTCCGATTCTTTTTCGCCGCGGATCTTTGGCGACGCTCGCCGACGGTTCCCTGAGCCGGCCGCGCCCGACCAGGCAAAGCGAGCGCCGGACAGCAGGCCGAGACGATGGGCGCGGTGAGGAGCCCTTGCAGAGATTCGCTTAACAACCGTGTGTGCAAAGAAAGCCCGTCACATCGGGCACCGACTCCCAACATTCTCCTCCTTCGCCATCGTAAATTCTACGGAATTATTTCTCCGCTCTTATCCGTGTCGGCGGGTGACCGATCTGCAGAGAGCTCGGGATGCGCCCTTGCAGGGCCGTGCAGAGGAATTTGGGTGTTCTCGGCATGATAAAATCGATCGGATCCGGAACGGGTTGGCCTCCGATTGGACTAGTTCAGGCGGGTCGACGGAGGCAGGTCTTGAGACCATTATTTGGGAAGAGTTCGATCCTGTGACTCCCGAGGACATGGACAGGATGCTGGGGCGACTGAAGTCCACCACATGTTTATTGGACCTGTGTCCCTCCTGGTTGATACTGGCCTCCCGGGAGGTGACTGGCTCCAGGGAATTGTCAACGCTTCCTTGAGTGAGGGGTTCTCACCGACTGCCTTGAAAGAGGCGGTGGTGAGACCCTTCCTCAAGAAGCCCTCCCTGGACCCGGCTGTATTAGCCAACTACCATCCCATCTCCAACCTTCGCTTTCTTGCGAAGGTTGTTGAGAGTGTGGTGGCGCAACAGTTCCCTCAGCAGCTGGAGGAAACTGTCTATCTGGACTCGCGCCAGTCCGGCTTCCGACGCTGACACAGCACAGAAACGGCATTGGTCGCGTTGGTGGATGATCTCTGGAGGGCTCGGGATAGAGGTTGCTCCTCTATCCTGGTCCTATTAGAACTCTCAGCGGCTTTCGATACCATCGACCATGGTATCCTGTTGCGTTGGTTGGAGGGGTTGGGGCTGGGGGGCACCGTTTTACGGTGGTTCTCCTCCTAGCTCTCCCACCGGTCGCAATTTGTGTTGGCAGGAGGACAGAGGTGGAGGTCGAGGTGCCTCACTTGTGGGGTACCACAGGGGGTCGGTCCTCTCGCCTCTCCTGTTCAACACCTATATGAAACCACTGGGTGAGATCATCCGTGGTTTTGGGGTGGAGTTCTATCAGTACGCAGATGACACCCAGCTGTACATCTCCACCCCGGACCACCCCAACGATGCCGCGGAAGTGATGTCCCGGTGTTTGGAGGCCGTGCGAGTCTGGATGGGGACAAACAGGCTTCGACTCAACCCGTCCAAGACCGAGTGGCTGTGGTTTCCGGCGTCACGACATAGCCAGCTGGCTCCATCTCTGGCTATCGGGGGCGAATCATTAGCCCTCGCGGAGAGGGCTCGCAACTTAGGCGTCGTCCTGGACACTCGACTGTCTTTAGATGATCATTTGACAACCGTGGCCAGGGGGGCTTTATATCAGGTACGCCTGATACGCCAGCTGCGCCCCTTTCTGGATCGTGATGCTTTACGCACGGTCACTCAAGCCCTCGTCATTTCCCGCCTGGACTATTGCAATGCTCTCTACATGGGGCTTCCCTTGAGGTGCGCCCGGAGACTCCAGCTAGTACAGAATGCGGCCGCACGGGGGATCTTGGGGGCCTCGAGATGCTCCCATGTAACACCTCTCCTGCGCGAGCTGCACTGGCTACCTGTGGTTTTCCGGGTGCGCTTCAAGGTGTTAGTTACAACCTTCAAAGCGCTCCATGGCAAGGGACCTGAATATTTGCAAGACCGTCTCCTACCGCATACCTCCCACCGACCAGTCCGCTCACACAGAGAGGGTCTCCTCAGGGTCCCGTCGGCTAGCCAATGCCGGCTGGCGACCCCCAGGGGGAGAGCCTTCTCTGTGGCAGCTCCGGCCCTCTGGAATGACCTTCCCCCCGACCTGCGCACAACCGCGGACCTGCGCCTCTTCCGCCGGGCCCTTAAAACTCATCTATTTCGTGCGGCCGGCCTGGCGGAGCGTTTAAATTTGTTTTATTAATTGGGTTTTATTAGGGACTTTTTAGAGCAGGTTTTTGTTTCATCTGTTTTGATTATATTTATTGTACCTGATGTTTTATGTTTTATAATGGCCTGTTCACTGCCCTGGGTCCCGCAAGGGAGATAGGGCGGTATATAAATTTAAATACAGTGATCCCTCGTTTTCCGCGGCTTCATGTTTCGCGGCTTCAGTGCTTCGCGGGTTTTTCAAAAATACAGGGGGACAAAATGCATCGGTAGGAGGCAAGCGCCCCCTAGTGCTTGCTTTAAACGATGTCCACCAACTCAAGTTTCCGGTGCGAATCCTACTTCGCGGTTTTTCAGTTTTCGCGGAAGGTTCCGGTCCCCATTAACCGCGAAAAACGAGGGATCACTGTAAACCTAAACGTAAACGTACCGGAAGGCCAGAAGTGGTATTCAGCCGGGACGCATCGGTTCCCTGCAAACCAGTAGTGGAAATCGCTCACACGCCCCGGCTTTGTGCCGACCTTTTGAAGGTGTGCACGTTGGCGAACCGGTAGGGGAAGTAAGCGAAGCCCACCCCCGGCGGAGGTCATATCTCGAGGACTGGCGCTTCCGTAGATGGAAGGCATCTTGGTTTGTGACGTCGTCGGCTGGGTTTGCCGTTTTGGAAATTGTTTCGCCAAGTTATTTTTTTGGGGGGGTGGGGGGCTTTTTTTTTTGGAGCCGTTTCCGGCATTTCTATGAAGTCAGTTCTCACTTTTCGGGGAGAGAAAAGTTTATTTTTGTAATTTGGGGCGACAGGTGAGCTAAAATATTGGCTGGTTGTTGGTTTTTTTTGTTTCAAATTTAACAACGCCGCCTGTTCTCGCAACCCTGTTCCTGAAATAGTCTGGCTTTTGTGGTGAAATCCAGGTGACCTGGATAATCTCTTGCCGAAGCCCCTTAAAACTCTTAAGGAGCATCGCGAAGGAAACGGCAGCAAGTCCTTGACTTACGACCACAAGGGAACATTTCCGGAGGTGATATTCAGCCGCTTCAGATCGGTGAGCACACTTCGGTACCCCGCCCGCCCCGGCTTTACGCCGTCCGATTTAGCCGCGGTTTCGAAGCCGTGGGCACGCCCAGCAAGCCAGTGTTATACTTCGGTGAAACCCACCTCTGAACATTTCCGTTGCTAAACAAGACCCTGGTCACATGGATTTTGCCCTGTTACGACCACTTTCCTGGCCGCTGTGGTTTAAATGAATTGCTGCCCTTCGTTAGGTGAGAAGATTGTTAAGGGAACCTGGCTTCCCGCATGGACTGCACTGGTCAGACGTTTGCAAAAAAGGACCGAGCCTGGAATGCAAGGTGACCGTTCAACTGGTCAAGCTCCGAGCCCTGTATTGTAAGGCCATCATTTAACCGGTCAAGCTCCCAGTCCTGGATTGCAAGACCTCATTCAACCGGTCAGGCTCCGAGCCTGGAATGCAAGGCAACCATTCAACCGGTCAATCTCCCAGTCCTGGATTGCAAGACCTCATTCAACCGGTCAGGCTCCGAGCCTGGAATGCAAGGCAACCATTCAACCGGTCAATCTCCCAGTCCTGGATTGCAAGACCTCATTCAACTGATCAAGCTCCGAGCCTGGAATGCAAGGCAACCATTCAACCGGTCAATCTCCCAGTCCTGGATTGCAAGACCTCATTCAACTGATCAAGCTCCGAGCCTGGAATGCAAGGCAACCATTCAACCGGCCAATCTCCCAGTCCTGGATTGCAAGACCTCATTCAACCGGTCAGGCTCCGAGCCTGGAATGCAAGGCCATCATTCAACTGGTCAAGCTCCCAGTCCCAGATTGCAAGACCCCCATTCAACTGGTTAATCTCCAAGCCTGGAATGCAAGAACTCATTCAACTGGTCAAGCTCTGAGCCTCGAATGCAAGGCAACCATTCAACCGGTCAAGCTCCCAGTCCTGGATTGCAAAAACCCCATTCAACTAATCCAGCTCCAAGTCTAGAATACAAGACCCCCATTCAACCGGTCAAGCTCCAAGCCTGGAATGCAAGGCCATCGTTCAACTGGTCAATCTCCCAAGTCCTGGATTGCAAGACCTCACATTCAACTGGTCAAGCTCCGAGCCTAGAATGCAAAACGCCCATTCAACCGGTCCAGCTCCGGTGCCTGGCAATGTCCCAACGGCCATCAAACCGTTTGGCCCCCATTTCCTGTCCGAGTTCAGAATTGCGCGCTACGAAAGTGGACCGAACCCAGCTGGCTGACCGGGTCAAGCCATTGGCCGCTTCCTGGAATGCTCCAGTGTGACATCATCACCCCACAGGCCCCTCCCACCACAAACCGCCGTTGACCGGTTGCTTCTTCCCTTCAAGCCCCTGCTGTATTTCCCGGTCGCCGTGTGGGTCTTGTGTGTGTGGGGGACCTCCCCAGTTATTGCAGTAAGTTTAATTTTAAGGTTCCAGGGGGGGGACGGACGCACGGACACCGTTGGTAGAAAACAAACGAGGAGTAAACCCCTAGAAAGTGAGGTCGCGCTGGCCTCCTGGCTGTATTTAATCTGGAATTATTGGGGATGAAATACTCCGAAGACGGGCGGACTTTCAACTCCCAGAATTCCCCAGCTGGGGAATTCTGGGAGTTGAAGTCCGCCCGTCTTCCAACTGCTCAGATTAAGAAACATTGCTATGTGGGGAGAGACCCCACTGAAACGGGGCGGCGAGCGTTTTAACAGGATAGACGTGGAATCTGTTAGCACGCTGCTGATTTCACTGTTCCTTCCTCTTAATTTACACCCCAGCGTCTATAAACAAAACCCAGGCGAGGTCCCCAGCTCTAAAAGGGGTTGTAAATTAGAAGAGAGAAGGAGGGGAAGGGAAGGGAGCCGTAGAGTGGAGAGGGGAGGCAGCGGAGACGAGATGATGAAAGCATTTTATTCTGTCCTTTGGAGGATTTTATGCAGCCCTTCGTTGTACTATTAGCTGTACTATTAGCGGGAGGCCGTCACGAGAGGAAATTTGCACTGGAGGTGAAGCTTCGAGCCACATGAATAGCGATGTTTGTAGCATTGGTTAGGGGTGGGCGGCCTTCCCCGGCCTAGGGTGGTCCAAAGGTACGGGGGAAGGGGATGATGGGAGTTGGTGAGAAGTGAACAGGAAGAGGAGGTCGCTGGCAGACAATTCTGGGGAGCAGTAGTGGGTTGAGTAGAGTAGGATAGAATGGGTAGGGTAGAGTTGAGTAGACACAACTCTGGAGAGCAGTAGTGGGTTGAGATGAGTAGAGTAGGGTAGAATAGGTAGACTGGGTTGAGTAGAGTTGAGTTGAGTAGATACAACTCTGGAGAGCAGTAGTGGGTTGAGATGAGTAGAGTAGGGTAGAATAGGTAGACTGGGTTGAGTAGAGTTGAGTTGAGTAGACACAACTCTGGGGAGCAGGAGTGGGTTGGATAGAGTAGGGTAGAATGGGTAGAGTGGAATAGAGTAGAGTAGGCACAATGCTGAGGAGAAGTAGTTGGTTGAGTAGAGTAGGGTAGAATGGGTAGAGTAGAGTTGAATTGAGTAGAGTAGGCACAACTCTGGGGAGCAGTAGTGGATTGAGTAAAGTAGGGTAGAATGGGCAGAGTTGAATTGAGTAGAGTAGACACAACTCTAGGGAGCAGTGTGAGTTGAGTAGAGTAGGTTGGAATGGATAAACTGGGTTGAGTAGAATTGCATTCAGTAGACATAACTGTAGGGAACAGTAGTGAGTTGAGTAGAGTAGGATAGAATAGATGGAGTAGAGTAGACAAAACTCTGGAGGGCAGTAGTGGTTGTGGAGAGTAGGGTACAATGGGTGGGCTGGGTTGAGTAGAGCTGATTAGTCACACCTCTGGGGAGCAGTAGTGGGTTGAATAGAGCACAGATAATGGGGGTAGCATAGGTTGAGTTGACTAGAGGCAACTCTGAGAAACAATATTGGGTTATGTAGACTAAGTAGAATGAGTGGAGTGAGTTGAGTAGAGACAACTCTGGGAGGCAGGTGTGGATTGAGTAGAGTAGAATATAATGGTTAAAGTAAGTTGAGTAGAGTAGGGTAGAATGGATACAGTAGATTGAGCAGAGTAGGATAGAATGAATTTAGACGTTTGAGTAGAGTAGGGTAGAATGGATAGAGTCGGTTGAGTAGACTAGGGTAGAATAGATAGAGAAAGTGAGTAGAGGAGGGCAGAATGGATAGAGTAGGTTGAATAGAGTAGGGCAGAATAGAGAAAGTGAGTAGAGTGGGGTAGAATGGATACAGTAGGTTGAGTAGAGTAGGATAGAATGGATACAGTAGGTTGAGTAGAGTAGGGTAGAATAGATACAGTAGGTTGAGTAGAGTAGGGCAGAATAGAATAGGTTGAATAGAGTAGGGTAGAATAGATAGAGAAAGTGCGTAGGGTAGGGTAGAATGGATACAGTAGGTTGAGTAGAGTAGGGTAGAATGGATACAGTAGGTTGAGTAGAGTAGGGTAGAATGGATACAGTAGGTTGAGTAGGGTAGGGTAGAATGGATACAGTAGGTTGAGTAGAGTAGGGTAGAATGGATGGATGGATGCAATAGGTTGAGTAGAGTAGAGTAGAATGGATGCAATAGGTTGAGTAGAGTAGGGTAGCGTGGGTAGAGAAGATTGAGTAGAGTGGGGTAGAATGGATGGAGATTCCTCATGAAAGGAATGAAGGGGAGAGGGTCTTGAAATAGTTATCCATGGGGGCAGAGATGGAGGACTTCCCTCCCCAGTCGTTGAGCAGAAGGCTTCCTTCTACTAATCAATCTCTGGAAATAAAGATCTTCATGTGGACCTTCTCAGGTCCTACCTGACCCTGAATGTGGGATCCTCTTCCTACTCCAGCCCCTGCTTCTCTCTCCCCAGGTCATGGCAGCCCACGTCCCCATGGCTCCCGGTCTTCCACAGATGCTCAAGGCTGGCATGAAGTACTTCAGCGGCTTGCAGGAGACGCTCTTCACCAACCTGATGGCCTGCAAGGCGTTGATGCACTGTCTACGCACCTGCTACGGTCCCTTGGGACACAACAAGTTGGTGATCAACCACTTGGGCAAGATGTTCCATTCTTCCCACGCCGCCACCATTTTGAAGGAGCTGGAACTGGAGAGCCCCATGGCTTGCCTCTTGCGCTCGGCCGCCGAAACGCAACAGGAGGACACGGCAGACGGGACGAATTTCGTCGTCCTGCTAGCTGGGGCCCTGCTGGAGAATGCGGAGAAGCTCCTGAGGTCCGGTGTGTCGATGGTCCACATTCGGGCGGGCTATGACATGGCTTGCAAAGAGGTCCTACGGCTGTTGCCGGGCCTCGTCTGCGTCACGTTGAAAAACCCCCACAACCAGGAGGAGGTGCAGTGCGCCTTGCAGTCCACCCTGGGCAGCAAAATGTTCAGCTACCAGAAGTTCTTGTCCAAGCTGGTGGCCACGGCCTGCATCGCGGTGGCGCCGCCCGACTACGCGGCGTTCGACCCAGAGAGCATCCGTGTCTTCAAAGCCCCAGGGGGTGGCATCTTGAACTCTTACGTCTTGGAGGGGATGCTCATCCCCACGGAGGCGGAGGGCATCATCAAGCGAGTGGAGAGAGCCCGAATCGTGGCCTATTGTTGTGCCTTTGGCGCCTCGAAGATGGAGGCCAAGAACACGGTCATGTTTGAAAACGCGGCCCAGATGAAGATCTTCGAGAAAAAGGAAGAGAACCTCATCGCCGAACGGGTCCTGGGTCTCGCGAAAGCCGGGGTCAACGTCATGGTGGTGGGAGGAAGGGTGGACGGCATGGCCCTCTTCTACGCCGACCGCTGCAGGATGATGGTGGTGCGGCTGCCATCCCGGGCGCAGCTCCAGCATCTGTGCAAAACGGTGAGCGCCACCTTACTGTACAAGCCCGTTGTGCCGTCACCCGAGGACATCGGACACTGCTATCGTGTCTACACCACCGAGATCGGCAGCACCATCGTGCTGGTCTTCAGTCAACACGGCACGCCGTGCCCTTTGGCTACGGTGGTCCTCCGAGGAGCCAGCGACGAGATGCTGGACTGTTTGGAAACGGCCGTCCAAGATGGCGTTCAGGTTTACAAGAACTTGGCCACCGACGCGCGGTTCTTGCCAGGGGCCGGCGCCACCGAGATGGCCCTCTCGGTGTGCCTGAGCACTCTGGGCATGTACTACCCCGGATGTGAGCAGTACGGCATTTTGGAGTTCTCCCAAGCGTTGAAAACTCTCCCGGCTACTCTGGCGGACAACGCAGGCCTGCCGGTCAATGAGATTATGGCCAAGATGGAAATCCAGCATCAACTTGGGAACCAAAACACCGGCCTGCTGCTGGGCGGGGAAGAGGCCAGCACCATGGACACCGTCAAGGAAAGTGTGCTGGACCCGTTCCTGGTGAAATACCGAGGTATCGTCCTGGCCACGCAAATAGCCGTGACGTTGTTAGAGGTCAGCGACATCATGGTGGCCAAGAAGAGTGGAGGTCCCAAACCACGAGGAGATAACCCCAACTGGGACAAAGAACCAGACGCGTTGGATTGAGAGGCCCTCCTTTCTCCTCAGAGCATCCTATGAGTAAAGTACCAGGCCTGCTGTGGGCAACGCCGGCGTCCTTTTCATTTTTGACTAATAAAATATTGGTGCCCGCCGAGAAGTTTCTCGTTTTCCATTCAAGCGTTGAGTAGGGGAGTGGGACACACCTGGGCTTTTCCAACCATGTCCCTCTTGGTTAACGTCTGGATCGGCTGGTCGGAGCTGAATCGAGGTGCATTCCAAGGATGTAGGGGAAAGAATTATGGGGAAAGAACAGTTGGAAGAGACCTAGTCCAAGCTCAAGCTCAAAACTTCTGGTGGCAAGAGGTTAATTGTCCTCACTTATCAGGGAAATTCCTCCTGAATTCCAGGTTGCTTCTCTCCTTGATTAGTTTCCATCTGTTGCTTCTTCTCCTGCCTTGGGGGGCTTTGAGGAATAGGTGGAACCCCCCTCCTCTTCTTTGGGGCAGCCCCTCAAATATTGGAAGACTGCTATCACGCGGTATTCCAGATGTAGCCTTACTACAGCTTTATCAAGCGGTACTAATCATCTTTTAATGACCCCGTAATGCCTTGAAGGATGGAGTCTGGGCAACTGAATGGAGCTAAGTGTTTACTGGCCAGATGCCTTTCCCTGTCGCCAGTACGGAGTTTTTTCCCCCAGAGGCATAGAATCAAAATCACATTGAGTATTAGTACAGCTATCAAGTGGTACTAACACTCCCCGTGGTTTTGATTCTACGCCTCTGTTAATACAACCAAGGATCGTATTAGCTTTTTGGGCTGCCGCCGCACACGGCTAGCTCACTATCCAAGGGACCATCCACTGGGACTCCAACACCCACCTCTCTGTTCCTGCTTTCGAAGCCCAGCTTCGCCTACATCTCAACCCAAACTCCCCCAATTGAGCCCAAAATTTCTGTCGCTACGTGAGACAGTTGTTGGGCAAGTTTTGCCTCCTTTCACAACCTTCATTGCGTCGGTTGTTAAATGAGACACTGCCACTGGGGTGAAGCAAATCCGGCTGCCCCGTTGACTTCTGCCCGTCGCAAAAAGAGGGTCGCGTGACCTCGCGTGACCTTGGGACGCTGCAATCGCCGTAAATACGAGTCAGTTGCCAAGGGCCCGAAGTCTGGTCACGTAACCTCACGAGTGCCGCAACGGCCGTAAGTGTGAAAAACAGCCCATTTCCCCGTGCCGTTGCAACATCCAGCGGTCACGAAGCCCACGGTTTTAAGTCGAGATCTGTCTGTTGTTTACCGCGGGAAGGAACGGGGTTGGGGGTGGAGTGAGTGGGGGGGTGGTCCTTTGGCTCTGGTCCTGCGCTGCACCTGCAGCTCTTCTACCGCCCCATCCAAAAGCGGCAATTAGCAAATGCGATTCTCCGTCCAGGAGTAATTAACTAAACGCCCTGCAACGAGACGCAATTCTCCGTAATCAATTAAATGAAGGCAGGTCGAGTTTTCAGGTGCAGCCGCTCGTTTGACGGAGGAACGGCGAGGATTGGGCGCCCGGTGCTGGCGGAGAGGCCCAGCTTGGGGGATGGGGGGGGCACAGGGTGCAGCCCCCCTCCCTCCAGTTAGTGGCCTTTTAACGGTACAAGGTGAACCGCCAAGTTTTGAGAAGTAACCGAAGTTGTATTTATTCAAAACAACCAAGTCGAAAAGAAAATGGCGGTGTTCGGGTCTGCCTTCGACTTACAAACAGTTCATTTCCTGACCGTCCAAAGTTACAACGGCCCCGGGGGGGGGGGGAAAGGGCTGCTCCTCATCCTTACGACCTGTTGCAGGCATCCGCGTGTCGCGTGATCAAAATTCGGACGTTCGGCCTGTCCTTAACGACGGTTGCGATAGCCGGCATGGCGGCGTGACTTTTTCGACAGGCAGATTCGACGGGGAAGCCACGGCGTGACCACCGCCGGAGTTCGCTTCACCCCCGCGCCGAGAAAGGTCGTAAAAGGAGGCAAAGCGGTCTTCGCCCCGGTCTTGCTCGATGAACGAGCTACTGGCTGGCTCGCCAACATCGGCTTCGCTTCCCCAGCGATCCGGGGGCCCCAAATCTTTTGGCACGGGGGCCCTGCAATTCTACTCCACGCCTAATTTGTCTCACACAGTGGCCAGCCCGGAGGGGGGCGGTGTGTGTCTGTGTGTGTGTGGGGGGGGGGGGGAGAGTCCGCAAAGAACAGGATTGAAGCACACCCAGTCTAGATCCGCCACCCGCAAAAAAAGCCTGCGTTTGGAGTGGGAAAGCCAGCCGTTCGCAGCCTGTTGCTTCCAGACTCGAGCGAGCGTCCAGGGACGGCTCTCGCAGTGCCCGCCAAGCCTGGAAACGCAGCCAAGCGACCCGGCGAGGAGTTAAGCTGAGTTTGCCATGATTCATTCGGCCGTGTTCTAGTTCCAAGCGGGAGCCGGCCCCGGTGGCAAAGCTAAGGCGCCGCGCGGCGCTTTTCATATTTTAAACTCCTGCTGCTCCTGGATTTGAAGGCGTGCGGTGGATAAGGGCCTATTTCGGGTGGGGGGTGAGGACGGAAGCATGAGGACTAGCCGCCTTCTCGCTGTTTTGATTTGCTCATTGCCCGTCTCTCCCTTTGGTGGTCCGTGGACAGCTGTGCAGGTACTCAAACCAGCAATTGGTGGCTCGCGCATCCCTTTGCTTGCAAAGAGGGTAAACTGATGCCGAATTGGCTCTAAAGGTGGACACACACAAAGGCACACACACACACAACCAACACAAAGACACACTGCCCCCTTTGCGGGAGGAGCTTCCGAACAATAAAGGAGACTTCTCCAATTCTTTAGATTCAGACTTTTTGATCTCCGTTGGGAGGACGTATTTAACGCTTTTGTGTAAAGCTAGGACAATTTTCTTAACCACGCTGGCTGGGGAATTCTGGGAGTTGAAGTCCATTCATCTAAAGCACACTGACTAGGGAATTCTGGGAGTTGAAGTCCACCCATTTTAATGCAGACTGGCTGGGGAATTCTGGGAGTTGAAGTCCACCCATCTTAAAGCACGCTGACTGGGGAATTCTGGGAGTTGAAGTCCACCCATCTTAAAGCACACTGACTGGGGAATTCTGGAAGTTGAAGTCCACCCATCTTAAAGCACACTGACTGGGGAATTCTGGGCATTGAAGTCCATTCATCTAAAGCACACTGACTGGGGAATTCTGGGAGTTGAAGTCCACCCATCTTAAAGCACACTGACTGGGGAATTCTGGGCATTGAAGTCCATTCATCTAAAGCACACTGACTGGGGAATTCTGGGAGTTGAAGTCCACCCATCTTAAAGCACACTGACTGGGGAATTCTGGGCGTTGAAGTCTATTAATCTAAAGCACACTGACTAGGGAATTTTGGGAGTTGAAGTCCACCCATTTTAATGCAGACTGGCTGGGGAATTCTGGGAGTTGAAGTCTACGCATCTTAAAGCAGGCTGGCTGGGGGATTCTGGGAGTTGAAGTCCACCCATCTAAAAGCATGTTGAGTGGGGAATTCTGGGAGTTGAAGTTCATTCATCTTAAAGCACGCTGACTGGGGGATTCTGGGAGTCGAAGTCCACCCATCTTAAAACACACTGACTAGGGAATTCTGGGAGTCGAAGTCCACCTATTTTAAAGCAGGCTGGCTGGGGGATTCTGGGTGTTGAATTCCCCCCAACATAAAGCAGGCTGGCTGGGGAATTCTGGGAGTTGAAGTCCCCCCATCTTAAAGCCCGTTAACTGGGGAATTCTGGGAGTTGAAGTCCCCCCAACATAAAGCAGGCTGGCTGGGGAATTCTGGGAGTTGAAGTCCACCCACCTTCAAATTGCCAAGCATTAGAAAGGCTGACTCTCCATCACCTCCACCAACAGCCAGACCCCCAGCAAGGGGATTGGAGATTCCAGCACTTTGGCTGAGCGGCTTCATTTGCCCCCAACGGCGGGGTCCCTGCTAATGGGGGCCTGGCGACCCAGACTTTGTAAAGTGGGCCCAGGCTCCAGCTGAGCTCTGGATTCAAATGCCGGCCATCAACGCTGAAACGAGGGAGTGGGGTTGATTTTGGACAAGTCGCAGCACAGTGGGGTGTTTTTCCCCCCCCCCCTTCCTCTTAAAAATCTTCTTAGGGGCCGAAACCTCTGAAAAGCAGAGGAACAGAAAATAGCGATAATAGAATAACAGAGTTGGAAGGGGCCTTAGAGGTCTTCTAGTCCAACCCCCTGCTCAAGCAGGAAACACTATCGAGAACAGCCATCTCAGTGGCTGTTCAGTCTCTTCTTCAAAGCCTCCAGTGTTGCCACAACTTCTGGAGGCAAGTCGTCCCATTGATTACTTGGGATTTGGGATTAGCAATTAGCAGGATAACTGAGTTGGAAGGGGCCTTGGAGGTCTTCTAGCCCAACCCGCTTCTCAAGCAGGAGATGAGACGTGTGAGAGCCATCCACCCTTCGGAAGCTGTGAGAGCTTCATCCCTGGAAGCTTTCAAGAAGAGGCTGGACTGCCATCGGTCAGAAATGGTGAAAGGGTCTTCTGCTTGAGTGGTGGTGGTGGAGGGCTGGACTAGATGACCTCCAAGGTACCTTCCAACTCTGTTACCATTTCAGACAAAGGGGTGTCCCATTCTCTTCTTGAGAACAAGAGCAACCCACAAGCATCGCAGACTTGGAAAAGGACCACCTGAGGTCATTTAGCCCAACCTAAAGCAGGCGATCCTATACCGTTTCACACTTAATAGCTGTCCAATCTCTTAAAATCCTCCAGCGTGGCAGCCCCCCCCCGTAACATCTGGTGGCAAGAGGTTCCACTGTTGAATTGTTCTCACTGTTAGGAAGTTTCTCCTTAATTCCAGCTTGCTTCTCTCCTTGATGAGTTTCCACCCGTTGCTTCTTGTCCTGCCCTTGGGAGCTTTGGAGAGTAGGTGGAACCCCCCCTCTTCTTTGGGGGCAGCCCCTTAAATATCTTGTCCCCCCCCTCCAGTCCTTCTTTCCTCTAGAGTAGAGAAACCCGCTTCCTGCAATTGTCCGTTGTGCATGTTTTTGCCTCCAGTCCAGTCCCTTAATCCTCGTTGTTGCTCTTCTCTGCACACTTCCCAGAGTCTAAATATCTTTGTTTTTTACATCCTGGAGAGCAAAACGGGATGCAACATTCCAGGGGTGGGCAGGAGGACATGTTAAAAGGGGCTTCCTGGGACCCCTTTGTATACCATAGGTCAGGGAGGGCGAACCTTTTCGGCACCGAGTGTTCAAACGGGAATGTGCGTACATGCGCGCCTATGCGAGTGCCAGAGAGCCAGAAAGCCAAACACCAGCTGGCCAATGTGCACAGGCCTGTTTTGGGGGCTGTTTTCAGGCCTGAAAAACTACCTGGAAGTGCCTGGAAAATGGCCCCATGATGGCCCCAAAACACCCCAAAAACGCCCTGAAAAAAAGCCCCCAAAACAGCCTGAAAAACAGCCCCAAAAGGGTCTCAAAAAATCAGCCTGAAAAATGATCAGAAAATGGACCCAAAACGTCCCCAAAATGGCCCAAACCGGGTCTGAAAACTGGCTTGAAAAACAGCCCCCCAAATAGCCTGAAAAACAGTCTGAAAAATGGCACAAAACAGCTCAAAACTGCCCAGAAAACGGTCCCAAAACAGCCTGAAATGGCCTAAAACTGGCCATAAAACAGCCTGAAAAATGCCCCATAAAACAGCCTGAAAAATGCCCCATAAAACAGCCTGAAAAACGGCCTGCAAAACAGCCTGAGAATGGCCTGAAAAATGGCCCCCGAAACAGCCTAAATAATGGTCCAAAAATGGCCCAAAACTGGTCTGAAAAATAGCTTGAAAAACAGCTCCAAAACGCCCTGAAAACGGCCCAAAAAATGGCCCAAAAACAGTCTGAAAAACGGCCTACAACTGGCTGGAAAACAGCCATGAAAATGGCCTGAAAAACAGCCTGACAAAAGCCCAAAATTGGCCTGAAAATGGCCTGAAAAATGGCCCCAAAACAGTCTGAAAAACAGTCTGGAAAACAGCCTAGAACTGGCTGGAAAACAGCCCAGAAAACAGCCTGAAAACTGTCCTGAAAATGACCCGAAAAAAGGCCCCAAAACAGCCTGAAAACAGTCTAAGAAACAGTCTAAAAAACGGCCTAAAACTGGCTGGAAAACAGCCCGAAAAACAGCCTGAAAAATGGCTTGAAAAACAGCCTGTAAACAGCCCAAAACTGGCCTGAACATGACCTGAAAAATGGCCCCAAAACAGCCTGAGAACAGTCTAAGAAACAGTCTAAAAACGGCCTAAAACTGGCTGGAAAACAGCCCGAAAAACAGTCTGAAAGCCTGAAAAACAGCCTGAAAACAGCCCAAAACTGTCCTGAAAATGACCCGAAAAAAGGCCCCCAAACAGCCTGAAAACAGTCTAAGAAACAGTCTAAAAAACGGCCTAAAACTGGCTGGAAAACAGCCCGAAAAACAGCCTGAAAAATGGCTTGAAAAACAGCCTGAAAACAGCCCAAAACTGGCCTGAACATGACCTGAAAAATGGCCCCAAAACAGCCTGAAAACAGTCTAAGAAACAGTCTAAAAACGGCCTAAAACTGGCTGAAAACAGCCTGAAAAACAGCCCGAAAGCCTGGAAAACAGCCTGAAAACAGCCCAAAACTGTCCTGAAAATGACCCAAAACAGCCTGAAAACAGTCTAAGAAACAGTCTAAAAACGGCCTAAAACTGGCTGGAAAATAGCCCGAAAAACAGCCTGAAAAACGGCCTGAAAAACAGCCCGAAAAACAGCCCAAAAAACAGCCTGAAAACAGCCTGAAAAACAGCCTGAAAACAGCCCCAAACCGGCCTGAAAATGACCTGAACAATGGCCCCAAAACAGCCTGAAAACAGCTTGAAAAATGGCCTGAAAACCATCCCAGAAAACGGACTGTTTTGGGGGCATTTCGTGGGCTATTTTCAGGCTGCTGTTTGGGTCATTTTTTCAGGATATTTTCGGGTGCCCCAGCACCCACGAAGCCCAGCTGGCGACAGCGCACGTCCCCACCCCAGCGAGGGTTCTGCGTGCCCCCCTCTGCCACGCGGGCCATAATTTCGCCACCCTCACCCACCCTAGATGAATTATCCTGTTTATGGCATGTTTCAAGCCAGTCCTGCCTCTGTGCCCGCCTTGCGTGGAGAAGCTGGATCTGAAGGAGGAGAAATGGTGGGGGGATGGGACATTGGGGGGGGGGTGAGACAGAGCTGGGGAGGGGGGCCCAGAAGGAGGTCTCAGCCACAGCAGGGGGGCTGTGAGGAGAGGTGTGAGGAATCAGAGGTGGAAGAACAGACGGAGAAGTGTGAATGGCGGAGGGAGAGAAGGGAGGAGGGGAGTCGAGGGCGCCGGGGTGACGTTGCGGGAATTAAGGCTGGCAGGAGCACCGCGCTCTATAATCGGGAACGACTAGCACATATGTGAGAGGGGAACTTTTACCTTTACCTATCTATATCAAATAAATAAATATAGGTGGTTCTTGACTTACAATCGTGACCATTCAAAATTACCACAGCCTGGAAAAAAGCTATGACCGTTTTTCACACTTACGACCGTCGCAGCATTCCCCAGGGCCACCTGATCATAAATTCAGACGCTCGACAACTGACTTGTATTTATGCCGGTGTTATGTGATCCCTTCAAATCAACGAGGAAGTTCAGATTCCCTGAATGACCACATTACTCACGTAACCGCCGCAGCGATACACACAACAACGGTCGCAAAGAAAGGTCGTAACATGAGGCAAACCTCCCCTATCTTGCTTAGCCGTAGAAAGTTTGGGTTCAAGTTGTGGTCGTACGTTGGAGGACTCTCTGTGTTAACGTCACGACAGCAGTGGTTCACTTCACGATGCTGTCAAGACAGGCCATAAAATGGGGGAAGAATGCTCCCTTAACCAACGTCTCGCTTAGCCTCAGAAGCGTTGGGCTCCCTTTTGGTCGTAAGTCGAGGACTACCTATTATCCTCCTGGGAAAACCCAACTTAGAAAACTCAAAAGCAGCGGGCATCCTTCGCTCGCTCTCGGCTTGCCAAGGCGCATCGGCGATCGCCAATCCGTCGCGGCCCTCTTACTGAAAAACGAGACAAAAGCGGGGCGACCACGGAGGGACCGAGGACGTCAGCCTGACCGGCTGTGGGAGAGCAAAAGTAGATGACCTTTCTCTGGGCCTCCCCGATTTGGCACACACCTTTCCGGACGCTAAATCAGTCCAGCCGCCGAGGCCAGACACTTATTGCAAAATAAAAAGAGGGCGGGGAGGGGGGAGAAAATTCTTGGCTCATCGTGGGATTTCAACTCTTTTGTCCTCTCTGCTTTATGTCCGTGTGGCCTTTTTCTCGTCTCGCTTCCTCGACAGGTTCCCACCAGAAAGCCTTTTGAAGGCTCGACGCTCCAGGAGAGCCGGCTTATTCTCTTGGCGGCGTAACGAGCCGCCAACCTTTCCAATCCGTCAATATTTAACTTCGCCGTGGGGGCCACGCCACAGCTCCTCCGACCCACTCCTCAGGGGCCGAAGATTCTCCGAGTCATGTGTCCGTCCGCGTTGCCCGCCCTACCGAGGCCTCGGCGGTAGACGGCTGTCGTAGTAACTGGAGAGGAGGGAGACGGGCTGGAAAAGCAAGGGAATCCAGGGGTTAGAGGGGTATTTTGGGTGGAGGAAAGACACCCCCCCCTCAACGTTGCAAGATCTTGGATGGACACATCCGTTTTCTTCCTGAGGTCCGGCTTGATGAGGAAACAGAAGTTGGTGTCCAGGCCTGCAGCCATCTCTTCTTTTGGCCTGCCACACTTTCTATTATTCTACCATATTGTGGGAAAATGGGATTGTATGGAGTTTGATGCTATGTAGCCATAACAACATTCTTTCTAGAAAGCCAAGGTCATCCTTTGTCTCTAAACCTCTGTACCTGGCCAGAACTGGATGGGTGGAAGCTGCCAGCATGGCAGTGGGAGATTGCACCATGGGATGGACTGGTGGGTATGGGGGAAGGATCTTGAACTTTCAACTGGGTGGAGAAAACCAGTTCGCTGGCTGGGGAATTCTGGGAGTTGCAGTCCACCCGTCTTCAGGTCACCAAGGTGGAGAAGCCCTGATTTAACAGATCACCTTTTTTGATCTTTAAGTCTCCCAGTTTTTGAGGGTCAACGTGATCTTTCCTGGTCACGAGCCGTAGTCCACCATTGTGTTTCTCCTGTGGGGCCGGACACCTCCCCCCCCCCCCGCCAAAATGAGCTTCCTGCATTGTCTTGGTCAGGGACCGTCGCAGAGTGGGTTAGCCGTCCCCAGAAACAGGAAGTGGATTGTGTGCAGATGTGTAGCATCTGGATAACCTTGGTAGCTAGAGCAAGGGTTGTGGCCCGCCAGTGGCTAGTGAAGCTGGCAGCAGATTCGGACAGTGAGGAGGGTTGGGGAGGAAGATGGGCCAGTCCTGGAGTCTGAGGAAGGCTCTGAATCGGAGGCAGAGAGCGGGCCAAGGCCGTCTGGCAGTTCTCAGCTGCCTTCGGAGCTACACATCAGTGAGGCAGAAGAACAGCTGGAGCCTGTTCCGGGTGTCCGCATGTGCAGAGTGGCCAGACGAAGGGAACAGTTAAAGAACAGGGGTCGACTTGGGAGTGAGGCCACAGGCGGACGGTGGGCGGCCCCTCCCAGAGGAAATAAAAGAGGGAGTGCCAGGGGAGTGGAGTTTGCAGGAGTTCGCTTCATTGGTTCGTGACTCTCTGAGACGCCTGGCCAAGTTCGGCAGAGATGGGGCCTGGCCGCTCTCCAAGCCAGATAAGGTCGGTGACTGTAAATCCCCCCTCGAAAGACTTCACGGAATTCACGGGAACTTAATAAAAGGGGTTTTTGCCAGTGGCTTTACAGAACCATGGTTGAGCAAAGATCCCCAACGCATCTTGGTGTAACCGAGTTACGCTGTTATACAGGCCAACTTACGACCACCATGGAGTCCAACATTTCTGTCAGTTAAGCGAGACATCCGTTCAGCGCGTTTCAACGACCTTTCTCGCCGCCGATGTTAAGTGAATCCCTGCAGCCGATAAGTTAGTCGCCCGGTTGTTAAGTGAATCTGGCTTCCCCATGGACGTTGCTGTTCAGAAGGTCGCAAAAGTGGAACGCAAATATCGCAAGTATGAACCACTGGCCAAGCATCTGAATTTTAATTTTAATGAGCAAAGGTCCTAACTGCACAAAACGGCCGTAAGCAGAGGTGGTATTCAGCCGGTTCTCTCCAGTTCGGGCGAACCGGTAGCGGCAGCTGCAGGAGGCCCCACCCACCCACCTCGACATAATGCGCGAGCACTCCGCGTACACAGAAGGCGTTGCGCTGCGCAGACACAGCACGTGTGAGCGAAGAGCGTGCACGCTCACATTTGTTCGCTGTTGTTGAGTTACTACCTACTCAGCCAAACCGGGCTGAACCGGTAAGAACCCACCTCTGCCGTGTGGTTCCCGGATGCTCGTTTCCACCAAAGAATGACTAACCATGACTACCACTCGATCCTGGCCTATTATTTTGAAGAACCGTCATCCATTCTGCGGGAACATGAGCTGTTTTCTTATTATTGTTATTATTATTATTATTTTTGGCAACCCGTGCCCTAAAAAATCCCTCCGAAACGGCAAAATTAGCCGTTACGACAAAAATCCGCGATTTTAGCTGTTCCTTCTTTCAACGTCGCCTCTCCTTTACCCCCTTCCCTCTACCCCCACTCCCCCACCCGGCACCTTCCAGAGCCATCGAGGCACACTTATGCCTTTGCACGCCTCCAATGCACAAAACCATAATTGCACACTTCTGCCACGCCGGGGATTGCCAGATGAGAGGCCGGGCAGCGATAATCAAGGCCTTGATTGGCCGCCGTAAGAGCCCTGCGGGGTGTTGGTTTTTTTTACGGCCACTGGATTTTTGCAAGGGTTTGGAGGGCGGGGCTGAAAAGACAACACCCCCTCCCCTACACACACAGCACTCTTCCTACCGAGCTGGTGCCCCTTTCACCTGTGGGTAACGCCCGCACCCACGGACGAGAAGGCCAGGTTGCCAAAAAGAAAATCGTAACGGGGTGCGCACCCATTGTACCTTGGGTTGTGCCCGTCGCCCCCTCTGCCAGGGGAGGGGAGGCCAAGCAGATGGAGGATGTGTAAGGTGTGTGTGTGTGTGTGTGTGTGTGTGTGTGTGTGTGTGTGTGTGTAGAGAGAGAGAGAGAGGCAGGGAACCCACTCGTACACGCCGTGCCAAACCGTGATTCTACATAAAAAGCGAAATGTCATCAGCGTTATTTTAGATGGAAATGTAATCAAAGCTCTTTCCAGTTCTTCTTTTGTCTTAATTAGGGACCATTGATAGGTGTTTCTTCCTCTCGAAGCGCGCGAGTGCCGGGGAGGGGGGTGGGTGTCTGCAGATTAATAAACTGTCCCCCCCCACCACTTCCCCGTTTTTTCCCCCCGCCCCGTCGGCCCCTTCCCCACCTCAAGAGCTCCCCAGGTAGCCCCGCGATTCAACTCGGGTTGCACCGCAGCCTCGACTGTTGAGGAGAGAGACGAGAGCTGTGAAATTACACAGCCAGCAGCCAAGATGCCACCTTAACGGGTGTCAAACACACACACACAGACACACACAGACATAGAGAGAGAGACACACACAACACTGACGCAAACACAGGAAGGTGACACAGCCGTTGCCCCGTGGATGCACAGGACGAGAGAAAGCCGAAAAGGAAGAAAGATGGGGGACGAGAGGAGCCACGCGGCCTAGTTTAAAACATGCCGGCTGGGGGATTCTGGGAGTTGTAGTCCCCCCCATCTTAAAGGGACCAAAGCTGTATCTATACCTCACATGCTGG
>CM077647.1:182087019-182094519 GCA_039707465.1 Rhabdophis nuchalis
CCCAGTTAAAGATTACTAAAATCCCCATCTAAAATTATTAACAACCCCATAGAAGGGAGACTACCCTAGGCCGGCCAAGCAGAACAGATATGTTTTTAGTTTTAGACGGAAGGAGCGGAGGTCCGTGGTCGTTCTAATGTCGGGGGGAAGGTCGTTCCAGAGGGCTGGGCCCGCCACAGAGAGAGACCTTCCCCTGGGCGTCGCCCGCTGACAAAGTCTAGTGGACGGCACCCAGAGAAGTCCCTCTCTGTGTGAGCGAATAGGCCGTGTGGATGTATGAGGCAGGATCCGATCCCGCAAATAGCTAGGTCCCGAGCCATGGAGCGCTTTAAAGATGATAACTAGAACCTTGAAGCGCACCCGGAAGACGACAGGCAGCCAGTGCAGCTCGCGCAAGAGCGGTGTTACATGGGTAAACCTTGAGGTTCCCATAATTGCTCGCGCGGCTGCATTCTGGACTAGCTGAAGTCTCCGAGTGCACCTCAAGGGAAGCCCCATGTAGAGAGAATTGCAGTAGTCCAGTCGGGATGTCACGAGGGCATGAGTGACTGTGCGGAGGGCGTCCCAATACAATAGGGGGCGCAACTGGCGAACCAGGCAAACCTGGTAAAACGCCCTCCTGGCCACGGCTGCCAATGTCAACTGTCCCCTATCCTGTCTTGGTTTGCACCCAGAACTGAGTTAGATGACGGTTTGAGAATCGCGACCCGAGTCTTAACCGTGATTCGTCATAAACCGCCTCCCGTCTGCTTCGGCCCGGATTCGTTTTTGTTGCAGATGCTGGATGAAGGCTTCTTCAGGCGCCTTGGCCAGCTGCTTCTCTCCTCTACACACACATCTACACACACTCACAAACAACACACACCCATTCACACGCACGCCCGAAGTCTGTCTCAATTAACACCTTGGAAAAAGCAGGGTGGCAACCATGGGATCGGCTGACAGGCGGCTGGAAAATCGAACTGGAAATGTTTCTCTCTCCTTCCAGCAATTCTCCCTCCTTCCGAGGCGCCCCCCAGCCTCCAAAAAAACCGGGTTCCCTCCCCTCTCTAATCGCAGGAAAGGATCAAATCCCACCACACACACCCCAGCTCTCTGAAAAATAGAAAACAACAGCCAGGACGACAGTGCCTCTGAGCACGTTAAGGTAGCCTTCTCCCATCCCCAACCCAGATTGTTGAGCTCTTTCCTCTTTCGGCTGCCAAGAAACAGGCAGTCCTCGACTTACGACCGCAATCGAGCCCCCCCTCCCTATTTCCGTCACTGAAAGAGACAAAACCGGCTCGTTTTGTTGCCACATGTTGTTCTGTTTGAACAACCCGGTCGTTCAGCCAATCGGGCTTTCCACTGTGGCTGAAGGGGATCGTGCGACTCCCGGGACACGCCGACCGTCACAAAGAGGAGCCCGTTGACGCAAACGTCCGGATTTTGAGCGTGGGGGTGCCGCCAAGGCCGTAAGTGCGAGACACACGGTCGTTAAGTCCCTGTTTCGGATTTATATTTGGAAAGGGATGATTTGGGGGGGGGGGCTTTGAGGGCTCCGTAATTCCCCGATTCAGTGGTGGGATTCAAATAATTGAACAACCAGGCAGAATTTTAACAACCGGTTCAGGCGAACCGGTGCAAACCAGCTGAATCCCAGCTCTGATATAAATATATGTATATAAATGTATGTATGTATGCATGTATAAAGCATAGCGATGGCTGAAAAATAAGTATATATTTATTTGTGGGTTGGGGCGCGGCCAGCCAGTGCTGGGATTAGCTGGTTCGCCAAAGTGGGAAGAATTTTAACAACCGGTTCGGCCGAACGAGTGCAAACTGGCTAAATTCCACCTCTGATATAAATATATGTATATAAATGTATGTATGTATACATGGCAAAGGCTGAAAAATAAGTATTTATTTATTTGTGGGTTGGGGCGCGGCCAGCCAGGGCTAGGATTAGCTGGTTCGCCAAACTGGGAAGAATTTTAATAACCGGTTCGGCCGAACGAGTGCAAACTGGCTAAATTCCACCTCTGATATAAATATATGTATATAAATGTATGTATGTATACATGGCAAAGGCTGAAAAATAAGTATTTATTTATTTGTGGGTTGGGGCGCGGCCAGCCAGTGCTGGGATTAGCTGGTTCGCCAAAGTGGGAAGAATTTTAACAACCGGTTCGGCCGAACGAGTGCAAACTGGCTAAATTCCACCTCTGATATAAATATATGTATATAAATGTATGTATGTATACATGGCAAAGGCTGAAAAATAAGTATTTATTTATTTGTGGGTTGGGGCGCGGCCAGCCAGTGCTGGGATTAGCTGGTTCGCCAAACTGGGAAGAATTTTAATAACCGGTTCGGCCGAACGAGTGCAAACTGGCTAAATTCCACCTCTGATATAAATATATGTATATAAATGTATGTATGTATGCATGGCAAAAGCTGAAAAATAAGTATTTATTTATTTGTGGGTTGGGGCGCGGCCAGCCAGGGCTGGGATTAGCTGGTTCGCCAAACTGGGAAGAATTTTAATAACCGGTTCGGCCGAGCGGGTGCAAACTGGCTAAATCCCACCTCTGATATAAATATATGTATATAAATGTATGTATGTATACATGGCAAAGGCTGAAAAATAAGTATTTATTTATTTGTGGGTTGGGGCACGGCCAGCCAGTGCTGGGATTAGCTGGTTCACCAAACTGGGAAGAATTTTAACAACCGGTTCGGCCGAGCGGGTGCAAACTGGCTAAATCCCACCTCTGATATAAATATATGTATATAAATGTATGTATGTATGCATGGCAAAGGCTGAAAAATAAGTATTTATTTATTTGTGGGTTGGGGCGCGGCCAGCCAGGGCTAGGATTAGCTGGTTCGCCAAACTGGGAAGAATTTTAATAACCGGTTCGGCCGAACGAGTGCAAACTGGCTAAATTCCACCTCTGATATAAATATATGTATATAAATGTATGTATGTATACATGGCAAAGGCTGAAAAATAAGTATTTATTTATTTGTGGGTTGGGGCGCGGCCAGCCAGTGCTGGGATTAGCTGGTTCGCCAAAGTGGGAAGAATTTTAACAACCGGTTCGGCCGAGCGGGTGCAAACTGGCTAAATCCCACCTCTGATATAAATATATGTATATAAATGTATGTATGTATGCATGTATAAAGCATAGCGATGGCTGAAAAATAAGTATTTATTTATTTATGGGTTGGAGCGCGGCCAGCCAGTGCTAGGATTAGCTGGTTCGCCGAACTGGGCAGAATTTTAACAACCGGTTCGGCAGAACTGTTCCAGACTGGCTGAATCCCACCTCTGATATAAATATATGTATATGTATACAGCCCCGGTTCAAATCCCAATAAGGGTATGGCTAGCTGATGAGAGCTAAAAAGCTCGAAATAGATCTATCCTAGTCTCCCTGATTTATTTATTGATCGGCTCAACGATCTAACACACATATAAAAAAAGGACACAACGGCACTCATGGCTTTCTGTCTAGCTCAGGGGTCTCAAACTCAATTTACCTGGGGGCCGCTGGAGGCAGAGGCTGGGTGTGTTGAGTGACGTCAAGTTGGCCATGCCCACCTAGTCACATGACCATCTGGCCACGCCTACCCAGCCCCGTCTCCCGGCCTCTTGCCTCAAAGGGCTCAACAAGGTGTAATTTCCCTCTCTATGTACTACTACTGACCCTCCAAAACAACCTGAAAATGACCCAGAAAATAGCCGAATAAATGGGTGGGGTGCAACCTGTTATTATTAGGCCCCAATTAAGGGAGGAGACATACTGTTTCCTTTCCTGCCTTTCGACTCATCACCAGAGATCATCTAGACAGCAAGCCAAGAATTACATTGCGTGATTTTTTAGATATGTGTGTTAGTTTTATGAGCTGATCAATAAATTAAATTAGTTCGAATCCCAGTAAGGGGTATGGCCAGCTGATGAGAGCTAATAAGCTCGAAATAGATCTATCCTAGTCTCTCTCTAATTTAATTTATTGATCAGCTCATAAAACTAACATATATATATGTTATGTAAAAGGCTGATGTAATCAGGGAAGCCGGTTAGCTCAAGGCATAGAAAGGCTTGCCTAATATGCTGGAAAGTGCCGGTTCAAATCCCAGTAGAAGAAGTATGGCCAGCTGAAGAAGGCTAAAAAGCCTGAAATAGATCTATGCTGGTCTCTTAGTTATTAAATCAGCCCTTAAAAATCTAACACACATATATATATATATGAGAGAATATTTTTTTTTATATATAGGACTGACTCATATTTATGACGGTCGCAGTGTTCTGGAGGGGGGGGGTCGCATGATCCGCTTTGGCGATCTTTGGACGAGCAAAAATCCATGGGGAGGCCAGATTCACTGTATGACCGTGCTACCTACTTAACAACGGTGGTGATTCACTTAACAAAAATTCCTCACTGAACAACATGAATGTTGGGCTCCGTTGTGGTCGTAGGTTTTGGTGGTGGTGTGGGCTTGCCAGTCTGCCATGGCTCTGCTTAGAGACGTGCTACCCCACCCAGATTAATTACGCCGCTAATCGAGGGCATCATGGGCCACATTTTCTGAAACATCAAATGAAATTAGCTGTTTCTGCCCGCCAACTTTTCCCCAGCTGCCAGGCTCCGTTTTCTGCCCCAAATATGGAAATTAAATTAGCGGGGGGCGGCTGGGGTCTCCCACCAGTCAGCTGCCTTCGTCACGGCCCTCCAATGATACCTCCCAGAAGGCTTTGGGGCTTCAGGTCGGTGAAGGGCATTGTGGGGAATTCCCCGCTGGTTCGGTTCTGCTGTCCTCTCCACTTGAAGTAAGAATAGAATGGAACAGAATAGAATAGAAAATATGGAATGGAATGGAATGGAATAGGAGTAGGGGTAGGGGTAGGGGTAGGGGTAGGGATAGGGGTAGGGGTAGGGGTAGGGGTAGGGGTAGGGTAGGGTAGGGTAGGGTGGAGTAGAGTAGAGTAGAAAATATGGAAAGGAATGGAATAGAAATAGGAATAGGAAATGGAATAGGAATAGGAATAGAAATAGAACTCAGAATAGAATAGAATTCAGAATAGAATATAGAATAGAATAGAATTCAGAATAGAATAGAATAGAATAGATGAAATAGAAATAGAATATAGAATAGAATTTAGAATAGAATAGAATAGAATAGAATAGGAATAAGAATAAAATAGAGTGGAATGGAATGGAATGGAATGGAATAGAATAGGAATAGGAATAGAATAGAACTCAGAATAGAATAGAATTTAGAATAGAATATAGAATAGAATAGAATTCATAATAGAATAGAATAGATGAAAGAAATAGAATATAGAATAGAATTTAGAACAGAATAGAATAGAATAGGAATAAGAATAAAATAGAGTGGAATGGAATGGAATAGAATAGGAATAGGAATAGGAATAGAATAGAACAGAACAGAATAGAATATAGAATAGAATATAGAATAGAATAGAATAGAATTCATAATAGAATAGATGAAAGAAATAGAATATAGAATAGAATTTAGAACAGAATAGAATAGAATAGGAATAAGAATAAAATAGAGTGGAATGGAATGGAATAGAATAAGAATAGGAATAGGAAAAGAATAGAATAGAACTCAGAATAGAATAGAATTTAGAATAGAATATAGAATAGAATAGAATAGAATAGAATTCATAGAATAGAATAGAATAGATGAAATAGAAATAGAATGTAGAATAGAATTTAGAACAGAATAGAATAGGAATAAGAATAAAATAGAGTGGAATGGAAAGGAATGGAATGGAATAGGAATAGGAATAGAATAGAATAGAATAGAGTAGAATAAAATATATGGAAAGGAATGGAATGGAATAGGAATAGAATAGAATAGAATAGAATAGAACTCAGAATAGAATAGAATTTAGAATAGAATATAGAATAGAACAGAATAGAATTCATAATAGAATAGAATAGAATAGATGAAATAAAAATAGAATAAAATATATGGAAAGGAATGGAATGGAATAGAAATAGAATAGAATAGAATAGAATTCAGAATAGAATAGATGAAATAGAAATAGAATATAGAATAGAATTTAGAATAGAATAGAATAGGAATAAGAATAAAATAGAGTGGAATGGAAAGGAATGGAATGGAATAGGAATAGGAATAGAATAGAATAGAATAGAATTCAGAATAGAATAGAATTTAGAATAGAATATAGAATAGAACAGAATAGAATTCATAATAGAATAGAATAGAATAGATGAAATAAAAATAGAATATAGAATAGAATTTAGAACAGAATAGAATAGGAATAAGAATAAAATAGAGTGGAATGGAAAGGAATGGAATGGAATAGGAATAGGAATAGAACTCAGAATAGAATAGAATTTAGAATAGAATATAGAATAGAATAGAATAGAATAGAATAGAATTCATAATAGAATAGAATAGAATAGATGAAATAGAAATAGAATATAGAATAGAATTTAGAACAGAATAGAATAGAATAGAATTCAGAATAGAATAGAATAGAATAGATGAAATAGAAATAGAATAGAATAGAATTCAGAATAGAGTAGAATAGAATAGAATAGAATAGAATAGATGAAATAGAAATAGAATAGAATAGAATTCAGAATAGAATAGAATAGAATAGATGAAATAGAAATAGAATAGAATAGAATTCAGAATAGTATAGAATAGAATAGAATAGATGAAATAGAAATAGAATAGAATAGAATTTAGAATAGAGTAGAATAGAATAGAATAAGAATAGAAATAGAAATAGAAATAGAAATAGAACAGAACAGGAAGGGAGCTTGGAGGTCTTCTAGTCCACCCCCACCCTGCTGCTTAGGCAGGAAACCCTAGACCAGTTCAGACAAAAGGTTACCCAACATCTTGTTAAAGACTTCCAGTGTTGGCCTGCAAACTTTCCCTCATCCACCAGAAGTGGGGATGGGCGTGGGTGGGTCAGAAAAGTCAAGATGGCCACTCTGACCACACAACTGGAGACCCTTCTGAAGGAGGGCGAGGCACTGTGAGAGAGAGAGTCCTTGACTTACGACCACAACAGGGACCAATGGCTACACGAGCCACGCCTGATTTTTTTATTTATTTTTGTCCCAGTCACTAAGCAAATCACTGCAGTTGTTAAGCGAATCCCATGGTCGTTAAATGAATCCCATTGACTTCACTGGTGGGAAGCCAGCCGGGAAGGTGACACCCCCCGCAGGACGCTTTGACTGTCATAAATATGAGTTCAGTTGCTAAGCATCCAAATTTTGATTACCTAACCGTGGGGGAGGCTGCGACAGTCGTAAGTGCGAAGCACCGTCCTAATTTGCTTTTTTCAGTGCCATTATAACTTCGGTCGGTCACTAAATGAGCTGTCGTAAGTCGAGGACGGCCTGCATATATTGGTTAGTCCATTTTTTGGCTATGCCAGACGCTGAATCAATAAACAGATGGATGGGGATGGTGTCAATGCCGCCGTCCTTGACTTACGA
>CM077647.1:182099519-182104519 GCA_039707465.1 Rhabdophis nuchalis
GATGATAGACAGACAGATGATAAAGAATAGGTAGGTAGGTAGGTAGGTAGGTAGGTAGGTAGGTAGGATGGATAGATGACAGAGAATAGAAAAAGAGAGAGAAAGAGGGATAAATAATGAGAGAGAAAGAGAGAGAGTGAGATGGATGCTGGCTAGGGAATTCTGGGAGTTGAAGTCTCCCCTCCCGTCTTAAAGTCGCGCAGCTTCTAAAACAAAAGGGAAAAAAACAGGCCAGCCGAATAGTCCAGCTGACCCTTCTACTAATTTAGGGCTTAGGGTTAGAGGCCGCTGACCCGGATGGCCCGAGGGTGGTCGGACAGGGGAGGAATGGTGTGGACAGGGCATGGACAAAGCCACCGATGGTCCCACGGGGTCTCTCGTGGGCGGGGAATGACGAAGATCTGCTCCCTGTGCCCCGTTGCCCTGTCCTCTTCCTGGCTTGGGGTGGACAAACGGCAGACGGGGCGGCCGCCCACACCATGGAAGTTCCACGTGGCGACCACAAAGGCGCCTCGGGGAATTTTGTCCTGCACCCGTGTGGGACCAAAGCAGCCAGCCAGATAAAAGACCATCAATGTCCATCTGGTAGCGAATTTACCACCTTCTATAGATAGTCCTCAAATTCGGACACTCGGCAACTGACTCCTACTTATGACGGTTGAGTGATCCCCTTTGGCGACCTTCCGATGAGGGGGAGGAGCCCCATTCACTTAACAACCGTCCCCCTAACTGAACGACTTATTGACGATGGCAAGAAGACACATCGAACACCCGAACCGCCAATTGGGAGCTCAAATGTGGTCGTTCAATGGAGGACTGCCTGTCACTTCCGCTTCGGGCGAGGATCGACACTGCCAGGAGGGCCCTGCTGCCATCACACACACCCCCCAAAAACAACACTGCGGAGCTACCCCCAAAACCCTCGTCAACCGTGCCAGCCGCTTCACGCCATTCGGGCTGCTTGCCCCCGAACGGCCAATCGGCGTGCCAGCCATCTCTCCGTTGCAGCTGGCAATTATTTTTAATTGAACAATCTGCCTTTCCTTTGCCCACCCCCTAGAGAAGTTGGGCAGGCCTGCAGCCCTACATTTTCCCTCCCGAGTTGGGGTTTAGCCCCCCACTCCACTTTCAGATCGTTTGAAAGATGCTCGCAGCTGAACGGCTGTTTCGAGACGAGACGACGGCTCTTCGGATGCTTTCGCGGCACCGGAGCGTTTGCGGGCTCCGCAACGTGGTTGGTTGTGGTTAAGGGGTATCTCGGATTAATTCTTCTTCTCCTCCTCCCATGGGTCAACTTGCCCCTTCCTTCCTCCCAAATTCCAGGTGCTTTTTTTTTTTTTCAAGCACCTGTTTTCCTTTGAAGACCAGAGATGGGTTTCAGCCGGTTCGCCCCGGTTCGCCCGAATGGATAGCAGAAATTGTGGTTGGGCCTTCCTTCCGGCCCACGGCTCTATGCCATGGTGGCACGCAGAGCCCTCTCTGTGGGCACATGCACTGTCGCCAGCTGGTCTTTTGAGTGCAACGGAGCGCTGGAAAAGCCCATTTTGGGACTGTTTTCCACGCCATTTTCCAGGCTGTTTTCATGCCGTTTTGGGTTCATTTTTAGGCCGGTTTTAGGCCATTCTTGCCCCCCCAAAACAGTCTCAAAACAGCCCAAAAATTAGCCTGAACATGCCCCCAAAATAGGCATGCGCATACTAGCCACCTGGTCTTTGGGTTCCGGCACTCTTTGGGTTTGAGCACTCAGTGCCGAAAAGGTTCGCCCTCCCTGCTCTATTTATTTTTATTTATTTATTTATATTTTTTTTTCAAATTTATACCCTGCCCTTCTCCTTGTAAGGACCCAGGGCGGCACACAGGCAATATTAAAAACCATACAAAATTACAAAACACATTATTAAAAAACTATTAAATTAAATCCCATGCTAAAAAACCCTTTTAAAACCCTGAGAATTAAAATTTAAACAGATAAAAGTCAAAAACGGGGGGTTATGCTAGGCCGGCTTGTTGGAATAAATACATCTTGAGACGCTGGCGGAAGAGGCAGAGGTCCGAGGTGGTGTGTAGATTGGGGGGCAGGTCGTTCCAGAGGGCTGGGCCTGCCACAGAGAAGGCCCTTCCCCTGGGCGTCGACAACCGGCATTGTCCGGCTGACGGCACCCTGAGAAGGCCCTCTCTGTGGGAGCGGATCGGACGAAGGGATGTATGGGGCAGGAGGCGGTCTCGTATATAGCTAGGCCCCGAGCCATGGAGCGCTTTGAAGATGGTCGTCAACACCTTGAAGCGCACCCGAAAGGCCACAGGTAGCCAGTGCAGCTCGCGCAGGAGAGGTGTTATGTGGGGTTGCCTTGAGGCACCCATAAACACCTGCGCGGCCGCATTCTGGACTAACTGTAGCCTTCGAGTGTACCTCAAGGGGAGCCCCATGTAGAGAGCGTTACAGTAGTCCAGCCGGGATGTCACGAGTGCTTGAGTGACTGTGCGAAGGGCCACCCGGTCCAGTAAAGGGTGCAACTGGCGTATCAGGCGTACCTGATAAAACGCCCTCCTGGTCACGGCCGTCACATGGTCCTCCATGGACAGCCGGGAATCCAGGAGGACGCCCAAGTTGCGCGCCCTCTCCACGGGGGCCAGTTGTTCACCCCCAATGGCCAGTGTTGGACTTACCTGGCTGAACTGGGGTGCCGGAAACCACAGCCACTCGGTCTTGGACGGGTTGAGCTTGAGTTTGTTACTACCCATCCAGACCCGTACGGCCTCCAGACACCGGGACAACACCTCGACGGCATCGTTGGGGTGGTTTGGGGTGGATATGTACAACTGAGTGTCGTCAGCATACAGATGATATCCCACCCCAAAACCACGGATGATCTCGCCCAGCGGCTTCATATAGGTGTTGAACAGGAGAGGCGAGAGGACCGACCCCTGAGGAATCCCACATGTAAGGGGCCGAGGGGCCGACCTCTGCCCCCCTGCCAACACCCATTGAGACCGACCAGAGAGGTAGGACGAGAACCACCGCAGAACGGTGCCTCTCAGCCCCAACCCCCCCAATCGGTGCAATAAGATACCATGGTCGATGGTATCAAAAGCCACTGAGAGGTCTAATAGGACTAGGATAGAGGAGCAACCTCTATCCCGTGCCCTCCAGAGATCATCCACCAACGCGACCAATGCCGTCTCGGTACTGTGACCGGGCCGGAAGCCAGACTGGCGCGGGGCTAGATAATCAACTTCCTCCAGGTGCCGAGGAAACTGTTGAGCCACCACACTCTCTACAACCTTCGCAAGAAAGTGAAGGTTGGAGACCGGACGGTAATTTTCCAACAATGCTGGGTCCAGGGAAGGCTTTTTGAGGAGAGGTCTCACCACCACCTCTTTCAAGGCGGTAGGTAAGAACCCCTCTCTCAAAGATGCGTTCACAATGTCCTGGAGCCAGCCTCGTGTAACCTCCCAGGATGCCAGTACAAGCCAGGAGGGACACGGGTCCAATAAACATGTGGTGACCCTAAGGTTCCTCAACAACCTGTCCATATCCTCGGTAGTGACAGTCAAACTCCTTCCAAGGTGTTATCTCAAGACCAGCATCGGATAAACCGACTGGATCACTTTCAGTGGAGGGCAACTCGTTCCGAATCTGAGTGATTTTATCCTGCAGAAAAACTCCAAATTCCTCTGCTCGACCCTGCAGAGGGGCTTCCCTCTGGTGAAGGAGGGAGCGGGTCACCCCAAACAGGGCGGCAGGGCGGTTATCCGCGGACGCGATAAGGGTGGCACAATACTAACGTTTGGCCACTCTTAACGCCACTAAGTAAGTCCTAATATGGTCTCTTACTAGTGTTCGGTCAGCTTCGGATCGAGAGGATCTCCACCTACTCTCTAGGCGTCTCTTGCGGCGTTTCATCTCCCTCAGCTCCTCGGTAAACCAGGGGGCCTGGGTGATTCGACGCCGCGTGAGAGGCCGCAAGGGCGTGACTCGGTCCAAGACCCCCATGGCCGCACTATACCATGCGGCCACTAGATCCTCAGTCGAGTCGCGGGGCAAGGACACAGGTATTGGCCCAAGCTCCCTCTGGAACCTTTCAGGGTCCATCAGACGCCTGGGGCGGAACCATCTTAATATCTCTGGTTCCGCCTCCCCGCGGTGGGGTGTGACGGTTGGAAAGTCCATCCGAAGGAGAGAGTGATCTGTCCATGACAAGGGTAAGATGGCTAAATCCCCTGTTCCGAGATCACTAATCCAGTGTCCAGAGACAAAAATCAGATCCAGCGTGTGTCCTCCCTCGTGAGTGGGGCCCTGAACTACTTGGGTCAGGTCCATGGCCGTCATGGAAGCCATGAACTCTCGAGCTGCCTCGGATGTTTCGCCCGCCGACGGCAGGTTAAAGTCCCCCATGACTATCAGTCTGGGGGTCTCCACCGCCATCTCGGCGATCACCTCGAGCAGCTCGGGCAGGGCTGCTGTTACATAGCGGGGAGCCAGGTATACAATCAGCAAGCCCAACTGCCTCCCTGGGCCCCACTTCATGAAGAGGGACTCACAGCCGGTCGTCTGAAGCACAGTGGTCTCCCTCGGCTCCAGACTTTCCTTAACGATAACCGCCACCCCCCCACCCCTGCCTAGGGCCCTAGGCTGATGAAATGCACGGTAGCCTGGTGGGCACCTTTCCACGAGGGGTAAACCCCCCTCGGGGCCCAACCAGGTCTCCGTAATTCCCACCAGGTCCGGGTCCCCCTCTGACACCAGGTCATTTATGAGGGGGGCTTTGTTCACCACGGACCTGGCGTTGCAGAACATCAGCCTGGGGCCCCGGCTCTGTAGTCCCTGACCGCCTAGCCCACGAGTGGAGCACAGGGGGTTGGGGCAAGTGACCGCTCGTAACCAGCGGCCACGGTCCCCCGACCCATGGTGGACATCCTGTCTCCCACCTCCCCTGCCCCTCCCCAAGACCGATTGAATGGGAAAGCCCTCAGCAGAGACGACCCCCAATCCCCCCTCC
>CM077647.1:182107019-182182019 GCA_039707465.1 Rhabdophis nuchalis
GCCCCCTCCCCTCCTCACAGTCCCGTGGTTGACTGGGGAGGGGGGAGAGCATCTCCCCCACCCCCCACCCCCCACCCAAAAAAACCCTCCTGCTAGGAACAGGATGATAGGAGAAGCGATTTGAGCCCAGGGGCTATTCCCACGTTAGACACAGGAGTTTGGGGGGGAGGCATGCATTCCCATCTTTGGAAGTGGGTCATGGGTTTTGCGTGCAAGAGACAGAGAGAGAGAGAAAGAGAGAGAGAGAGAGAGGGAAAGAGAGATAGAGAGAGAGAGAAAGAGAGACAGAGAGAGAGAGAAAGAGAGACAGAGAGAGAGAGACAGACAGACAGACAGACAGACAGAGAAAGAGAGACAGACAGAGACAGACACAGAGAGAAAGAGAGACAGAGAGAGAGAGAAAGAGGGACAGAGAGAGAGGGGGGGAGAAAGAGAGACAGACAGGGAGAGAGAGACAAAGAGAGACACAGAGAGACACAGAGAGAGAGACAGAGAAAGAGAGAGAGGGTGGGAGAAAGAGAGAGACACATACACATAGAAACAGAGAGAGACCGAGAGAGACAGGGAGAAAGACAGACAGAGACAGAGAAAGAGAGAGATGGAGAAAGAGAGACGGAGAGAGAGGGAGAAAGAGAGACAAACAGAGGGAGAAAGAGAGGGAGAAAGAAAGAAAGAAAGAGAGAGGGAGAAAGAGGGAGAAAGAGAGAAGGAGAAAGAGAGACAAAGGGAGGGAGGGAGGAAGAAAGAGAGAAAGAAAGAGGGAGCAAGAGAGAGGGAGAAAGAGAGAGGGAGAAAGAGAGAGAGAAGAGAGAGGGAGAAAGAGAGAGAGGGAAGAGAGAGGGAGAAAGAGAGAGAGAAGAGAGAGAGGGAGAAAGAGAGAGGGGGGAAAGAGAGAGGGAGAAAGAGAGAGAGGGAGAAAGAGAGAGGGGGAAAGAGAGAGGGAGAAAGAGAGATAAAGAGAACGAGGGAGAAAGAAAGAGAGGGAGGGAGAAAGAGGGAGAAAGAGGGAGAAAGAGAGAGGAAGAAGGAGAGAGGGAGAAAGAGAGAGAGGGAGAAAGAGACAGAGAGAGACAGAGAGAGAGAAGAGAGAGAGGGAGAAAGAGAGACAAAGAGCGAGGGAGAAAGAAAGAGAGAGAGGGAGAAAGAGAGAGAGAAGAGAGAGGGAGAAAGAGAGAGAGGGAAGAGAGAGGAAGAGAGAGAGAAGAGAGAGAGGGAGAAAGAGAGAGGGGGAAAGAGAGAGGGAGAAAGAGAGAGAGAAGAGAGAGAGGGAGAAAGAGAGAGGGGGAAAGAGAGAGGGAGAGAGACAAAGAGAGCGAGGGAGAAAGAAAGAGAGGGAGGGAGAAAGAGGGAGAAAGAGGGAGAAAGAGAGAGGAAGAAAGAGAGAGGGAGAAAGAGAGAGAGGGAGAGAGACAAAAAGAGCGAGGGAGAAAGAAAGAGAGGGAGGGAGAAAGAGGGAGAAAGAGAGAGGAAGAGAGAGGGAGAAAGAGAGAGAGGGAAGAGAGAGGGAGAAAGAGAGGGAGGGAGAAAGAGACAGAGAGAGACAGAGAGAGAGAGAAGAGAGGGAGGGAGAAAGAGAGGGAGAAAGCGAGGGAGGGAGAAAGAGACAGAGAGAGACAGAGAGAGAGGAGAGGGGGGGCACTTTTCTCCCTCCCTCCCTCCCCAGGGGTGCCAAAGTTAAACCTTAATCCCAATTTCACGCCCCCATTCAAGCAGGGGCTTCCCATCGGCCACTCTCTGGCTAAGCCCATATTTGGAAGACAAACAGCCGGCCAAACCTGCAGGGGAGGGGAAAATAAAAAAATGAGGAAGGCCGCTTCAAAGCCGCCGTTAAAAAGAAAAAAAAAGAAAACGGGCGCTGGAATAATAAATCCCCAGCGGGGGGGGGGGGGGGAGGGGGGGAGGGAGGGAGGGCCAGGCTGGGGACCACCCAACTGTTGATGGAGGGGAATATCGTCTTGGTAGCTCAGGGGTTGAACCTGGGAAGGGTGGGGGGGTTCACGGTGGTCTCTGAGCTGGGCTGTGGGGGCCTTTTTTGCAGCTATTTCGTGACCCAACTAGGGAACGTCATCAGTGCTGGAAGGGAGTGGGGTTTTTTTTTGTGGTATGGAGAAGAAGGGGGGAGGAGGAGGAGGAGGAGGTGGACTGTGGGATCCTTGGTGCTCTCTGAGCTGAGTGGTTTTCCTGCAGACGTTTCATGACCAAACTAGGTAATAGAATCAGTGGTGGAAGGGAGAAGGGTTTGTAGAGAGGAGGAGGAGGAGGAGGAGGAGGAGGAGGAGGAGGAGGAGGAAGAGGATGACGACGACTGTGGGGTCCTTGTTGGTCCTGCAGATGTTTTCCTGCAGATGTTTTGTAACCCAACTAGGGAGTATCATCAGTGCTGGAAGGGAGAGGGGCTTGGGGAGCGAAGGAGGAGGAAGAGAAGGAAGAAAAAGAAGAGGAGGAAGGAGGAAGAAGAAGCCGAAGAAGAGGAAGGAGAAGAAGAAATGGAAGGAGAGGAGGGAGGAGTCAGAGGAGGAGATGAGGAGAAAGAAGAAATAGAGGAGGAGGAGGAGAAAGGAGGAGAGGAGGAAGAGGAAGAGAAGGAAGAAAAAGAAGAGGAGGAAGGAGGAGGAGGGGAAAAGGAGGAGGAAGAAGCCGAAGAAGAGGAAGGAGAAGAAGAAATGGAAAGAGAGGGGGGAGGAGTCAGAGGAGGAGATGAGGAGAAAGAAGAAATAGAGGAGGAGGAGGAGGAGAAAGGAGGAGAGGAGGAAGAGGAAGAGAAGGAAGAAAAAGAAGAGGAGGAAGTAGGAGGAGGAGAAAAGCAGGAGGAAGAGGAAGGGGGAAGAAGCCGGAGGAGGAGGAGGAGGAGGAGAGAAGAAAGAAGAAACAAAAGGAGGAAGAGGAGGAAGAGAAGGAGGAAGAATAGGGTCCTTGGTGCTCTCTGAGCTTGGTGGTTTTCCTTGCAGTCGTTTCATGACCCAACTAGGCAACATCATCAGGGCTTAGCAGAGAGCGTGGTTTGTTCCCTTTCCGTCTGCAAGAAAACCAAGATCAGAGGCCAACAGGGACCCCTCAAACCGAACTACGTTTCAGGAAGGCCTACTTTCCCCTAGCCCACCGAGAGCATCCCCACAAAAAAATGGCAAATCACAGTGGTTGTCTGGACACCTGCCAGGTCAGTGGCCATATCTGATTTTGACCCTTGTCACCAAGAATAATTCAACTTGGCATAAAAATCAAAGCATTCCCCTCCCTCCCAAAAAAGGGCTTCCAGTGCGAGGTTTAGCAAGACGGTATGCGTAGCTCACAAAATGCAGCCGAGACCGTGGTCAAATCGGCCACTTTTCCCACCGCGGGAAAAAAAACATCCCCGGGACTTAGAGAGAACGGCCGCGAGATATTGACGTGGACGTGGAACTGTCTGGTGGGCAAAGAGGAGCGGCCCCGCGGGGCATCGCAGGAGGGGCATCTTCTGCAGGGCACCCCTTCTGGCGATGGGTAGAAGTCCTCCTTCGTTTACGGCGTCCCATTTCTCACGGAACATCCGAACGGCGTGGTGGCCTCCGCCGGGCCTCTTCGTCGCGCTCGACTCTGTCTCAAATGGGACCCCGCCAATGGGGCGGCCCCGTGTTCTGCTTTTTTCAGCCCTCCCGTTGCGTGGCCAGTTGTGAACCACCCCCGCCTCCTCCCCCGACTTGACTGGGGCGAATGTAAGATTCAGCATTTCTCGCTTGGTATGGCGGAGTGGCTGCTGCGTTGCACGGCTCCTGTGCCCAAAAATAACCTCCCTGAATCCTTGTCTCCTTCCAACGCTGACAAGGTGTCTGGGGATGGGAGAGAGACCGGCAGCCCCAAATCGTTGGGTTGGATGGGGCAGGAGGGGCAGGCAAGGGTTACACGCCTGCCTGCAGCCGTCAGAACATCGTCAAAGTGATAGGAGACGGCACTTTCCTGCAGAGCTGGTGGTACGGGACTGGTCGTTCCCCGATCTCGCCTTTTCCCAAATTCTCACCCCATAGATTTTCCCCCGTGGCTGCTGTTTACTTAATGCAAGCCCAGGCACGGTCAAGGAGGGGGGAGCGGGGAGCCCTCCATTAGATCCCTGATATGAGGGACAGACATAGCCCCAGGGTGTCCGCAGCGCTGCCGCCCTGTCACAATTCATCGTGTGCAACACTGTCGCTGCCGTTCGGGGGTGAGGGCAGAGAAGCTTTGTGAGGGTGGGGGGAAGGCATGGCTGGGGGAAAGCAAATCTGGAGTGATCGAGGGGGAAACTGGGGGCTGCCCCATGCCCAGCCCCAGCCCGCTTGCATTTCAGATCAACTGACTTTGAGACCGGGAATTGAGCCACCATCCGAAAAACGGCGGACCTCCAGAACGTGACGGCGGCTCTCTCGGGATGGAGGCACACCCCTAATTCCCCAGGGGTCTCTGCACCCCTTCCCCAAAGGCCTGTGTCCCTGAGCAACCCGCCCAAGCCGAATGCCAGCCGTGCAATTTGGGGCTGTGTTCGTTTTTCCCAGGAAGACCCCCGAATCTGGAAGTGTCCCATCCGACCCGCCGTCCAGCCGAGACCAAATTAGACCACCTCTACGGTTCTACGCAGAGAAGACCATCGGCTCTTCGAAAAGTCGGCCGGGGTGTGTGTGTGTGTACCGAGAGAAGAACCGGTGTTGTCGATGTGTTCTCGTTTGATTATCGTTGTTTTTGTTTTGTTTTTAACGGGGAGGAAATTTTCGGTGGAAATAACCAGACGAGTCGGAGACGAAGTGCACAAGAATGTCTATAATCAACAATGTCCAACAGTAAAATTTCACCAAGAAAGCTAAGAAAACGTTTTTTTTCCGATTTAAAAAACAAAAAAGTAGACCGAAACGAAAGGAATTTTTTTTCTTTTCAAATCTATTAAAGCTGAAAAAAACCACAGTTTTCCCCTGAAAAAGAAAAAAGCAGGAAAAGTTGATTCACGCACGGTTTCCCCGTCTAACACATGAAGTCCCGCCTTCTTTCGGCGTGCCACTAAACATCACACACAATAGGTTGCCACTTCGTCAAAACTCCATCAAAAGTTGGGGGGAAAAGGTCTCGTCCCGAATGGCAAGGGGGGGGGGGCAGGGAGAGGAAGGGGCACGAGGAGAGAGAGAGAGAGAGAGAGAGAGAGAGATTACAAATTTGAAGGGATTCCTCTTCCCCATCCCATCCTATTTCCGATGGGTGGGAAAGTCGGCCATTTTGTTTGCCATCTCCTTCGAGCAACGAAACCATCGAAGACTTCAAAATGGTGGCCGGTGGATGGACAAAACTCAGGCCTCGCTTTCCCCAGCAAACAGGGAGTGGGCTCGGTTGCGCAGCAAACGGGCTTCCCCCGATCCGAATTCCCCCGAATCGGGGGAATGGACGCGTTGGTCTGTATCGACGGGGAAATCGGCAATTTGGGAAGAGCGTTGCGACTAGGGAAGGGATGAGTCCCTTGGTCTGCGGGGCTACAAGATTGAAGGAACCCCGTGGCGCGGGGGGGGGGGGCAGAAGTAAGAAGAGATCTTCCAGAGGCAACATTGCAAAAAACAAATATATATATATACTAAAAGGGTGCGAACTTTCGAAGTTAAAAAAACAAAACCGAAACGAAACCAACACATTTGAAATACTGCTCTAGGGGTGTGTGTCACACAATGACGGTGGGAATAAGGCAGACCTGCAACGTTTCTTGTTTTGATTTGTGGCACTAACAACAAATGCAACCTTTTTGGAGCGCTGGGGGGGCGGGATTGGTTTTGAACACCCCCCCCCTCTCCCCGTACGTCTAACCTTATCAGCTCGCGGCCCATGAATAAGCTGTCAAAAGGAGAAGCGAGAGCGAGAGAGAGACGGACAAGGCAATCAGATTGAATTATTGCAAAAAGAAACGGGGAGGCGCCATGTTTCCCACTCCCAAATCTGTTTTGGCAGGTGGGGCGCAGCTGCACCGCAGGTGGGAGCCGGACATGACACTTTGGGCTGGACCTCGCCATGGAATCGACGGGGAAGGGCCTTCGCGGGTCGAATTCGCTCGGACGAGTTGCATCCCTTGTTCTGGATCCGCGGAGGGAGGAGTCCCTGCCTCCCTTGCGGCGGCGGCCGTATCAGTTCCAGGGTGTCCCCCCCCCAAAAAAATAACGGGAGGTGAACGAGGCACCTGTGCATCAAACCCTTCTGTGCGCAGCATCCGAAGTGAACGCGAACGGGCCGGGAGGATAAGGTCCCATTGTGTCCCGTCTGCTCCGAATCCTTGCCTGCCCATCGCGGGGCTCCAAAGGCTGCCCACGGGGGCTCAGAGGAGCCGGCCCTCGCCTCATACTTTGTAGTAGATGTTCGCCGGGCTCTGCGGTGGCATCTCCTGCACGATGTAGACCGGGTGACCGTAATCGCCGCTCACCTTCTCGTAATGTGGGCAGAACGCGCTGTCCGAAGTCCTGAGCGGGATGATGATATCGCTCGGCTCGGAGCCGTTGTTGTTGGCGCCCCCGCCGCCCCCGACTCGCTTGGGGCTGGTCAGGGTGCTGAGGGACAACGGCGGGTGGTGCGACTCGCTGTGCTTGGCCCGGTGGTGGCGGTAACACAGGGCCCCCGTCACGGCGGCCGCTACCAGCAACACAAACGCCGCTCCTCCGGCCGCCCCGGCGATGATGGGTACGTTGGACTGCGGCAACGGGCCGTTCTCGCCCCCCACTTTCCCGGTTGTGTTTCCAGAAGAGGGTCCTGCGGGCAACAGGGGAAACGGGCATTAGTCTCAATCCTACCCAGTCAAAAACAGACCACCATGATTTAGAGGGCATGGAAACACTTCCTCACAATTTGTACAAGCGGTTGAAAACTGTTCGGCGCATCGTGACCATCCCAAAGGAGCAACTGCCTGCTCAGCACAACGTTCACGTCTGTCGACTCTGATTAATAGAGCTAATTGCCGCGCGGAAATCTGCCGACGACAGCCTCGTAGGGATCGCTCAGATTTCAAGACCCATCACGCCCTGCTCTGCCCCCTCCAGTTCTCTCTTCTCTTCTCCTAGTAAAGGGGGGGGGAAACCTCTTGGTCCCCCAATTCTTCTCTGTCTAGGCTCGCCAAAATATCCGCCTCAGCTGGCGTGAAGGTCATGCCAGCAGTGCTACGCTGTGGAACATAGGTTCTGTGTTCCTTTGGCGAGAACAACCTTCTTCCGCACGCCGGCTACAACTGAGTTCCTTCCCCTAAGCCTTCCTCTTCGGTTGTATGCCAAGCATTCATGGAAAATGTGGCTCGGAGCCTCGAGAGGAACACGAGTTAGTCCTTGACTTACGACCACCAATGGGACTGGAACCTTCCATTGTTAACAAACATTCCAGGTTTCATTGTGGTTGCTAAGCCGAGGACTGTACAGGGAGTGCTCAATATATGACACAATCGAGCCCAACATTTCCGTGGCTAAGCAAGCGAGTTTTGCCTGATTTTGTGACCTTTTTCGCCACAATTGTTGCAGTCGTTAAGTGAATCATAGGGTCGTTAGGTGAATCCAGCTTCCCCCATTAACTTTAGTTGTCAGAAGCCAGCTGAGAAGATTTGCAAACGGCAATCACTACAACCCCGGGACACTACAACGATCATAAATGCCAGTTGCCCCATGCGTCTGAATTTTGATCGCGTAACCACGGGGAAGCTGCAACGGTTGTAAGCCTGAGGACCAGTCACAAGTCACTTTTTTCAGGGCTGTCGTCCCTTTGAATGGTCACTATGCGAATGGTCGTTAGTTGAGGACTACATGCAATGGGAGGAGGAGGAGGAGGAGAGAAAGGACAGGAGGAAGAGGTCCAGGACATCCAGAAAATGTAGAATATTTGGGGTTCCACATTACGACGGAAAACGTCTTGCCAGAGAGCAGATGGTTAACCCTGCTGGCTTCGGGTGACGGCAGTCGCAGTTCCCCTCTTGAAAGGGGCGCCAGTGTTAGGTGGCGGGAGAGAGATTGCCAGGGGGTGGGATGGGAGAAGGGCCATACCTGGGACCATCTCCTTGTTGGGTTCGGCGGCACCTGGCGTCCCTCGGTCCTTCTCCGCAGGGGTGGCGGGCATGGAATTTTGGGATTTGGAGCCCGTGTTGCGATCTGGGAAAAGTGGGGCAGAGGAAAGAGGGACGGTCCGAGCAGGAAAAGACACACCATGCCCCCAACGCGGCCCCACTCCTTGGTACACAACAGGTGCGTGGGTCAAAAACCGTCTACACAATCACAGCGCTGTGCGTTCTACGACCAGGCACCAAGGGCATGACGTCGCGGACACAATGACCGCCACTATCTTAACCCCCATTCACACAAGGGTCTTGACCTAGATATTTTGTGTAGCCGCTACGCTAGGATGCCGAAACCAAGCACAAAGGAGTTGCGTTCCCACGCCATGCTCAGCCAAGGGTTTTGTCCTGATTCTACACAAGGCTATTGTGTTGTGTGAAGGACGCGGCTGCCTTAACAAACCCAACATACAGGCATTCTTGGGATTATAATCAAGTTGTCGTTAAGCGGGTCGTCGTGTGGCTGCGCTCTATTTTACGACATCGTTGTGGCGGACATTAAGTGAAAGCAGCGTCACTTGTTTTCTTCAACGGGTGTTTTTTTTTGTGCTGAAAATCGGACCTAAATGCCGGAAATGGGCCGAAGGAACCCGCCAGAAATGACAGTCATGTGACTGCACGATGGCGCTAAATGTGAGGCGTTTGCCAAGCGACGGCTCCGGGGAATTCAGGGAGTTGAAGGCCAGCCATCTTCAGACGAGCGAGTTTGAGAAATACGGCTCAGTGTTCCTTCGGGTCAAAAGTATTGGACCTTCTCCAACACAAAGGCCGTCCCACCACCCGAGTTCGTCGCCCCACAAGTCAGGACCGGATTTCCCGGCCCCATAGGTCACTCCCGCACACACGCCCCAGCTACTACTAGTAGCGCCCCCACGATGGACCACTTACGCTGTCCAACTTTGAGCATCACTTTCATGCCTTTGGACAAACAGGCGCCCCCTTTCAGGTTCTCCAGACCTTCCTTGGTACCGTCTGAGGTGGCTGCGGGAGACAGGAGAGAGTTTGAGATTAACCGCCCGTCCGGGGTTAGACTACCGCAGGCTGTTGGCGGGACCCACCCTTGAAGACCATCTAGGACAGCGATGGCTAACCGTTCCCCCGTCGCGTGTCAAAAGCGAAGGGAGCGCAGGGCGGTCATGCGCGGTCGTGCCTACACCCATAATTCTATGCACGGGACCCCTCCCGCACATGCACACACACCCCCGCCGTGCACCCGCATGTGATTCCCGCTCTCCTTACGCTTTTGTTGCGCGATGGATCCCTCCAGAGGCTTCTGGAGGCTTCCGTGAAGTTTCCGGAGGGTAAAAAATGGCCGTAGGGGCAAACCGGAAGTTCGGGAATGGACTTCGGGGTTGCCCGTAGAGCCGTTTTTGGCCCGTTTTTTGCCGAAAAATGGCCAAAAGTGAAGGCCGAAGTCAGCCGGCCAGCGCCTTGCGTGCCCTAACAAATGCCCTCGGTTCGCCATCACAGATCTAGGAACGTCAACTGCTTCAAAATACGGGAATTCCTTGACTTACGACTGCATTTCTATCCTGGCACGCAATTGAATGTGACGTCAAAATTCAGACTGATTCGTATTTATGACGGTCGCAGTGTCCCGGGGAAGTCAATGGGGAAGCCAGATTTGCTTAACGACCATGCTGCTAATCTAACAACGGCGGGGATTCACTTAACAACTGCGGCAAGAAAGGTCGGAAAAGAGGTCCAAACTCACTTAACAACTGTCTCACTTAGCAACGAAGATTTTGGCCTCAGTTCTGGTCGTACGTTGAAGACTTCCTGTATTTAGGTTTTCAATTTTGTCAAGGGAGTTTTGCCCCATTCGGCATATTTTAAATAAATCAAACCACATCAGCTGAAACAGGGAGTCCTCGACGTACGACCGCAATAGCGCCCAAAATTTAAGTCGCTAAGCGAGACATTTCTTACCAAGGGAGTTTTGCCCCATTTGGGAAATATTTCAAACAAATCAAACCACGTGGGTTGAAACAGGGACTCCTTGACTTATGGCCAGAACGGCACCCAAAATCTATGTCGCTAAGCGAGACATTTCTCGTCAAGGGAGTTTTGCCCCGTTTTATGACTGCTAAGCGAATCCCCGCCGTGGTTCAGTCAGTCACACGGTGGGTTGTTCAGGGAATCCGCCTTCCCCGCGGATTTTGCTCGTCCGAAGGCCGCGACAGGGGATCCCCTCCGGATAGGGGTCAAAAAAGTCAAGATGGCCACCGTGTAAAAAAAATATGGGCGGGGCCTCATTTGCATGATCATGCACCTCTTGGAAGAATAAAAGATGAGATTTTCCCCAAAAGGTCCTTTATCCGTCCTGGAAATCTGATTTTTGGGCTCTGAGTCACCCGTCAGCCACTCCGATGCCCATCCATCCCACCTCCCGCCTCCTCGCCGCCCCACCCAACGGCCGCCGGGCCATTTCATATTTCAGCAAGCTATTTCATATCTGTCCAGACAAGGATCCTGCGGGATCTGCACCACTGCAATTCCCGCCCCGGGGCGGATTTAATGCAGCTGCTCACCCACACGTTGGCAGGGATCCGGGTGCCAGCCAGGGCCCCGTGCCAACGCCTGGCTCCGAAGACGTCACCCGGGCATCCCGGAGATGCCAAGATGGGGCATCTAAGGCAAGGGGAGGCCTTAGGGCGAGGCTGACTCGGGGGGTAAGGAATGAGGAAGAGGGAGGCTGCCGACACACCGCGGCGAACTCCTACCTAGATCAGAACAGAGCTGGAAAAGGGACCTCAGAGGTCTTCTAGTCCAACCCCCTGCTCAAGCAGGGGACCTTAAGGAGGTCGCTTAGAGAGGGCGGAAAAAGCACTGTGACGCGGTATATAAGTCCAGGCGCTGTTACTATGAACTCATCACAGAAAAAATGGCTGTCTAATCTCTTCTTAAAAACCTCCATCCGAAACTTCATTTTGTATTTATTTATTATTTTATCTTCTCATGTTCGTGTAGTAAAATTGGAGGTGGTGGCCCTTTAAGGGCTGCAGGCGACGAAATGTCATTTTCAACGCTAATGCCAATAAGGGTACCTTCAAAGTGACAATAACCTTATTCTATTTTCTATTTTCTATTCTAATTCTATATTTTCTATTCTATTCTATTATCCTAATTGTATATTTTATTATCTATTCTATTCTATTATTCTAATTCTACATTTTATTATATATTCCATTCTATTCTATTCCATTCCATTCCATTCTAACTATTCGAATTCTATATTTTCTTATCTATTCTATTCTATTATTCTATATTTTATTATCTATTCCATTCTATTCTATTCTATTTTATTCTACTATTCTAATTCTATATTTTATTATCTATTCTGTTATATTCTATTCTACTATTCTAATTCTATATTTTGTTATCTATTCTATTCTATTATTCTATATTTTACTATCTATTCCATTCTATTCTATTCTACTATTCTAATTCTATATTTTGTTATCTATTCTATTCTATTATTCTATATTTTATTATCTATTCCATTCTATTCTATTCTATTCTACTATTCTAATTCTATATTTTATTATCTATTCTGTTATATTCTATTCTACTATTCTAATTCTATATTTTGTTATCTATTCTATTCTATTATTCTATATTTTATTATCTATTCCATTCTATTCTATTCTATTCTACTATTCTAATTCTATATTTTATTATCTATTCTATTCTACTCTGTTCTGTTCTATTCCATTCTATTCTATTTCATTCTATTCCATTCCATTCCATTCCATTCTATTCTAACTATTCGAATTCTACATTTTATTATCTATTCTCTTCTATTATTCTAATTATATATTTTATTACCTATTCTATTCCATTCCATTCTATTCTCCTATTCTAATTGTATATTTTATTATCTATTCTATTCTACTCTGTTCTGTTCTGTTCTGTTCTACTCCATTCTATTCCATTCCATTCCATTCCATTCTAACTATTCGAATTCTATATTTTATTATCTATTCTCTTCTATTATTCTAATTCTATATTTTATTGCCTATTCTATTCCATTCCATTCTATTCCATTCCATTCCATTCTATTCTATTTGAATTCTATATTTTACTTTCTATTCCATTCTATTCTAATTCTATATTTTGTTATCTATTCTATTCTATTATTCTATATTTTATTATCTATTCCATTCTATTCAATTCTATTCCATTCTATTCTATTCTATTCTATTCTATTCTACTATTCTAATTCTATATTTTATTACCTATTCTATTCTATTCTCCTATTCTAATTGTATATTTTATTATCTATTCTATTCTACTCTGTTCTGTTCTGTTCTATTCCATTCTATTCTATTTCATTCTATTCCATTCCATTCCATTCCATTCTATTCTAACTATTCGAATTCTACATTTTATTATCTATTCTCTTCTATTATTCTAATTATATATTTTATTACCTATTCTATTCCATTCCATTCTATTCCATTCTATTCCATTTCATTCCATTCTATTCTATTTTAATTCTATATTTTATTATCTATTCTATTCTGTTATATTCTATTCTACTATTCGAATTCTATATTTTACTTTCTATTCCATTCTATTCTAATTCTATATTTTGTTATCTATTCTATTCTATTATTCTATATTTTATTATCTATTCCATTCCATTCCATTCTATTCTATTCTACTATTCTAATTCTATATGTTATTATCTATTCTATTCTATTCTATATTCTATTCCATTAATTCTATTCCATTCCATTCCATTAATTCTATTCTATTCTATTCTATTCTATTCTATTCTATTCAATTCCATTCCATTCCATTCCATTCCATTCCATTCCATTCCATTAATTCTATTCTATTCCATTCCATTCTATTCCATTAATTCTATTCCAATTCTATTCTATTCCATTCCATTCCATTAATTCTATTCCATTCCATTCCATTCCATTCCATTAATTCTATTCTATTCCATTCCATTCCATTCCATTCCATTAATTCTATTCCAATTCTATTCTATTCCATTCCATTCCATTAATTCTATTCTATTCCATTCCATTCCATTCTATTCCATTCCATTCCATTAATTCTATTCTATTTCATTCCATTCCATTAATTCTATTCTATTCCATTCCATTCCATTCCATTCCATTCCATTCCATTCCATTCCATTCTATTCTATTCTATTCCATTCCATTCCATTCCATTAATTCTATTCCATTCCATTCCATTCCATTCTATTCTATTCTATTCCATTCCATTCCATTCTATTCCATTCCATTAATTCTATTCTATTCCATTCCATTCCATTCCATTCCATTCCATTCCATTCCATTCCATTCTATTCTATTCCATTCCATTCCATTCCATTCCATTCTTGTCCTGCCTTCGGGGGCTTTGGAGAATAGCTTGACTGCCTCTTCTTTGGGGCAGCCCCTCAAATGCTGGAAGAAGGCTATCATGTCCCCCTGCCCCCCCCTCCGGCCCGGGTCCTTCTCGTCATTAAACGAGATGTCCCCAATTCCTGCGCCCGTTCTTGATAGATTTTAATCTTTCAGTTGCTCTTTCGAGAGTCTCTTTTGTGCAACGTGGGGGACCAAAACTGGATGCAGGGTTCCAGGTGTGGCCTTACTACGGCTTTACAACGGGCTGCTCCTACCCCGTTTACAAGCAGTCCACGGTGGCAGCCGGGAAGTCGGATGGAGGGATGGTCTTCAGCCAGGTGCAAACCCTGAGAGGCGGCCTTGTAAAGGGAGGAGAGAGGGGAGAAAGGACATTTTTGCAATTTGATTGGCAGTCGGGGCGCAATGACTTCTAACCGGGTTGCCATGGCTGAGCCTCTCCTCCGCGCCTGTTGCCCGCTCGCCGGGAAGGCTCGGCGGAGGGAAGAGACCAGGGCAACGCAATCCTGGGCTGCATTTAACCGAGGGGTGGAAGGGAGGGCCTCCTCAAGGGTTACTCGGGCTTTACAAGGCCTTGGTAAGGACACACCTGGAGTACGGCATCGAGTGTTGGTTCCCACACTGCATTAAAAAAAGAGAGTTTAAACCCATAGCCGACGCCCCTTTCTTTCTTTCTTTCTTTCTCTTACTTTCTTTCTTTCTTTCTTTCTTTCTTTCCTTCCTTCTTTCTCTCTCTAATTCTTCTCTTTTGTTCATTTCATTTCTTTCTGTTTCTCTTTCCCTCTTTTTTCTTTCCTTCCTTCCCTTCCTTCATCCTTCTTTCTTTTCTTCTTTCTCTCTTTCTCTCTCTTCCTTTCTTTTGCTCCTTCCTTTCTTCCATCTTTCTCCCTCTCTCTTTCTTCTTCCTTCTTTCCTTCCTTCTTTCTCTCCCTCCTTCACTTTTTTCTTTCCTTCTTTCTCTCTCTCTTTCTTCTTCCTTCTTCCCTTCCTTCCTTCTTTCTTTCCTTCTTTCTCCTCCCTCCCTCTTTCTTTTTTCTTTTTTTCTCTTTTTTCCTCCTTCTTTCTTTCATCCCTTTCTTCTTTCTCTCTTTCTTCTTTCTTTTTCCTTTCCTTCTGTTTCTCTTTCTCTTTTTTCTTTCTTTCTTCTTTCCTTCCTTCCTTCCCTTCCTTCTTTCTTTCTTTTCTTCTTTCTCTCTCTCTCTTTCCTTTCCTTTCTTTTGCTCCTTCCTTCTTTCCTTCTTTCTCCCTCTTTCTTTCTTTCTCTTTCTTCTTCTTTCCTACGTTCTTTCTCCTTCTCTTTTTTCTTCCTTTCCTTTTTTCTCCCTCCCTCCCTCCCTCTCTTTCTTTTTTCTTTCTTTTTCTTTCTTTCTTTCTTCCACCTTCTTTCTTTCCTTCCTTCCTTCTTTCTCTCTCTTTCTTCTTTCTTTTTTTCTTTTTCTTTCTTTCTTTTTTCTTTCTCTTTCTTTCTTCTTCTTTACTTCCTTCTCTCTCTTTCTTTCTCTTTCTTTCTTTCTTTCTTTCTTTCTCTTCCTTTCTTTTTCTCCTCCCTTCCTTCTTTCTCCCTCTCCCTCTTTCTCTTTTTCTTTCTTTCTTTCCCTTCCTCCTTCCTTCTTCCCTTCCTTCCTTCCTTCCTTCCTTCCTTTCTTTCTCTTTCTTTCTTTCTTTCCTTCCTTACTTCTTTCTTTCTTTTGCTCCTTCCTTTCTTCCATCTTTCTCCCTCTCTCTTTCTTCTTCCTTCTTTCCTTCCTTCTTTCTCTCTCTCCTTCACTTTTTTCTTTCCTTCTTTCTCTCTCTCTTCTTCCTTCTTCCCTTCCTTCCTTCTTTCCTTCTTTCTCCTCCCTCCCTCCCTCTTTCTTTTTTCTTTCTTTCTCTTTTTTCCTCCTTCTTTCTTTCCTCCCTTTCTTCTTTCTCTCTTTCTTCTTTCTTTTTCCTTTCCTTCTGTTTCTCTTTCTCTTTTTTCTTTCTTTCTTTCTTCTTTCCTTCCTTCCTTCCCTTCCTTCTTTCTTTCTTTTCTTCTTTCTCTCTCTCTCTTTCCTTTCCTTTCTTTTGCTCCTTCCTTCTTTCCTTCTTTCTCCCTCTTTCTTTCTTTCTCTTTCTTCTTCTTTCCTACGTTCTTTCTCCTTCTCTTTTTTCTTCCTTTCCTTCTTTCTCCCTCCCTCCCTCTCTTTCTTTTTTCTTTCTTTTTCTTTCTTTCTTTCTTCCACCTTCTTTCTTTCCTTCCTTCCTTCTTTCTCTCTCTTTCTTCTTTCTTTTTTTCTTTTTCTTTCTTTCTTTTTTCTTTCTCTTTCTTTCTTCTTCTTTACTTCCTTCTCTCTCTTTCTTTCTTTCTTTCTTTCTTTCTCTTCCTTTCTTTTTCTCCTCCCTTCCTTCTTTCTCCCTCTCCCTCTTTCTCTTTTTCTTTCTTTCTTTCCCTTCCTCCTTCCTTCTTCCCTTCCTTCCTTCCTTCCTTCCTTCCTTCCTTCCTTCCTTCTTTCCATACGCCTTCAAGCTGCCAAGGCTGAGAAGCGCTGCCTTATGGGTTTTGTAGCTCTTGACGGGAAAGCAGGTGGAGGCAGGCAGCCTAAACTCATCTGTTTATTTCTTAAGAGGCCTCCAGCATTTGTGCCTTCCAACCCATGGTGCCCAGCCGGTGGATGGGGGAACGGGGGCCCAGCCTCGACAGGATGCCCTCTGCCCATGCTCGGACAACCTGTTGTCCTGGTATTCCTGCTACATTCTCCACCCCCTTCTTCTCCCAAACTTTCTCGCGAGACGCAGCCCGGTTTTTGCACGCTTCGCCTCCTCCCCTCTCCCTACCCTAGATGGCCCCGCCAAGCCCCCCGCCACCCCCAGGGTACCCTCGCCCACCGCCCTCCCTCCGCCCTCCGCTGTCGGCTCCTCTCCCCTCAACGCTCGCTCGGCTGGGCATCAAACCCTTCGCAAAAAGAGGAGCGGGGGGGGGGGGGGGAAATATATATATATGGGTCAACAGCATGGCGCCGGCATCTAAAGGGACAGCAGGTTGGCACTGCCAGGGTGCCCGCCCCAGCGCCTGCGGTTGCTGCAAGGGGTAGGGGGCTCACATTAGCTGATGGGGGGAGTGTGATTTGGGGCAGGCCGAGAGACAGGCTGCCAGCGATGCCCACATCCTGCGCCTGGCACTCAGCCTTCTTGACGTCGGGTTCGTTCTTCGCCCGCCAGGGTGCCAGCCGAGCAGTGCCCAGGGGACGGTGGGGGGGGGTGTCTTCCAGAGGGGGGCAGCCCCCCCCTCTTTGATTCCCCCTTGCCTGGGGGCGCAAAGAGGAAGCAGGGCACCCGGGCATCCGTGGTGCGTGGGGGAATGGATGCCAAAGGGGGCACGAGCGGAAAACTGGCACCCATAATCCTTTGCAAAGAGACGGGCCGGGCCGTCTGGGGAGGGGGCACTCACCCCTTTCAAGTCCCACACTCCCCCCTCCCAAAAATCACAGCCAGCCCACCGGTGGTGGCATTGCAAAATCGGCCTAGCCTTGAAGCTGGGTGTACCGGTGAAGAGTCCTCAAGTTACGACCAGAAATGAGCCCCCAAGCGAGACGTTGGCCAACGGAGCTTTTGCCCCCTTTGGCAACGAACCCTTCCTTGACACCGTCGCTGAGTGAATCGGTGCCATGGTTAAGCCAACGACATGGTCGTTAAGTGAATCGGTGCAGTGGTTAAGCCAATGACATGGTCATTAAGTGAATCGGTGCAGTGGTTAAGTCAGGGACACGGTCGTTAAGTGAATCGGTGCAGTGGTTAAGCCAGGGACACAGTTGTTAAGTGAATTGGTGCAGTGGTTAAGTCAGGGACACGGTCGTTAAGTGAATCGATGCAGTGGTTAAGTCAGGGACACGGTCATTAAGTGAAGCGGTGCAGTAGTTATGTCCGGGACACGGTCGTTAAGTGAATCGGTGCAGTGGTTGTCAGGGACACAGTCATTAAGTGAATTGGTGCAGTGGTTAAGTCAGGGACACGGTCGTTAAGTGAATTGATGCAGTGGTTAAGTCAGGGACACGGTCATTAAGTGAAGCGGTGCAGTAGTTATGTCCGGGACACGGTCGTTAAGTGAATCGGTGCAGTGGTTGTCAGGGACACGGTCGTTAAGTGAATCGGTGCCGTGGTTAAGTCAGGGACACAGTCATTAAGAGAATTGGTGCAGTGGTTAAGTCAGGGGCACGGTCGTTAAGTGAACCGGTGCAGTGGTTAAGTCAGGGACACGGTCGTTAAGTGAATCGGTGCAGTGGTTGTCAGGGATATGGTCATTAAGTGAATCGGACATTGCGGGATGGCAAAAAGGGGATCGCATGACTCCCGGGACGATGCGACCGGCGTAAATAGGAGTCAGTGGCCAAAGCGACAGACTTTCGATCACGGGACTGGCGGGGAGGCGGCGGCGGTCGTAAGTATGAAGCACGGTGCTAAGTCGCTTTTTTTTCAGGGCCGTTGTGACTTCCAACGGTCATTCAACAAACTGTTGTAGGTCCTCGAGTTACGACCATAGTGCAGGCCCCCCAAAATTTTACGTCGCTAAGTGAAATGCTAGCGAAGGGAGTTTCGTCCCTTTTTACAACCTTCCTGCCCGTCGTTTTGTAAGGGAGTGACGTGAGTCCCCCTCTTTTGCGACCTCCTGTCCAGGGGGAAGGCGGATTCGCTTAACGACCGCGTCGCTAATTGAATAACGGCGGGGTACTCACTTCCCAAGGGCGGCAAGGACGGTCGTTTGGGCTCGAGGGTGCCAAGGTTTGTCAGTGTATCGGTGTGTAGAGTGCAAAGGTGCAAAATTGACCAACCTACCACAAGACAGGTGTGCATTTGGGGTCCAGTGTGCTGATGTGTGTGTGTGTTTATGTTTGTGTTTATGTTTGTGTGTGTGTGTGTGTCTTTGTGCATCTATGTGTGTCGGTGTGCCAGTGTGTGCGTGAGTATCGGTGTGCCAGTGCAAATGTGCAAAATTGCCTGCCCATCCCAAGGCAGGGGAGTCTTTAAAAGGCAGGTGTGCACTGGGGCTCGAGTGTGCCACGGTGTGTTTGTGCATGTCTCTTTGTGTCTGCGTGCCAGTGCAAATGTGCAAAATTACCTGCCCATCCCAAGGCGGGGGAATCTTTTAAAAGGCCGGCGTGCTCTGGGGCTCGAGTGTGCCGTGTGTGTGTGTGTGTGAATTGCGTGTGTGTTTGAGGGCGTCCTTGTGTGCACACCCAAGCGCCTGGGCCAGTGCAAACGTGCAACCTGTCCTTCCTACCCGCAAAGCGAGGGGAGCCTTCGGGAAGGCAGGGGCGCCTTTGGGGGGCTGGGGGTGGGTGTGATTTGCACACCCGTTGGTGTGTTGGTGTCAACGTGCAACACAGCAAACGGCCGTGCCCCCCCCACCCCCACCCCCTTTCGGGGAAAAGGCAGAGCGTGTCTGCTTGGGAAGGCGCCTGCCCTTGTCTTCGTTTGTGTGCGTGCGTGTGTGAGCACACACACACACGCACCAGCGCACCTGTGCAATTGTGCAAACTGGTCTCTCGTACCCGCGGGGAGGCGGTTGCCATGGCGATGGCTGGAGGGCCACCCCAGGCAGCCAGAGATGATGTGACAGGGAGGGGAGGGAGGGAGGGAGGGAGGGGGGCTTGAAGAAGAGGAGGGGGGACGCAAAAGGCCGGCACCCCCCCACCCCTTTTGGGGAGGGGGGAAAGGCCCCCACCCACCCCCATAATAATCCCCCCAGCAACCTGGCATGGGATGCCCAGATGTGGGGGCTCGATCCATCTTTGCCATCCCCCATCCTCCCCAGCGTCCCTCCCCCCTCCTCTAAAAGTGACGTTTCCCCCCCCTCCTCCAAGAGGGAGCGAGATCATCCTTCCGCCCCATTTTACGACCATTCCTGGCCGTCGCAGCAGTTCCGTTCGCAGCCCGGGTTGTTCATGCGAACGGCTGCCGGGGGGTTCATCGAGTGGCACGGTCATTCAGCCAATCCCCGTGGGCTTTGCGGGTCGGGGAGGTCGCGAAAGGGGATCGCGGGAGCCCCAGGACGCTGCAAAGCGTCGTAAATACGAGTCAGTTGGCCGAGCGTCTGAATTTTGATCGTATGAGCCCAGGACATTGCAACCGTCGTAACTACGAGTCAGTGGCCGAGCGTCTGAATTTTGATCATGTGACCTTGGGTCACTGTGTCCGTCCTAAATACGAGTCAATTATCGCACGTCTGGGTTTTGATCATGTGACTCCGGGACGCTACAACCGTCATAACTACGAGTCAGTGGCCAAGTGTTTGACTTTTGACCCCTTGCGACGGTCGTTAAGGGCAAACAACGACTACGCCCCTTTGGTTCAGCGCGGTTTCAAGTGTGAACCGTCACTCAACGGACGGTCGTAAGCCGAGGACGCCCTCCCCCCCCCAAAAAATAAGCAGGCTTACTGATGATGTAATAGTCCTGGTTGGACTTGAACTCGTGTCCCCAGAGGTTGGGACTGTACTCCTGGAACTTGATGGTGAAGCGCATGTCGTGTTCGGGCCGGTCGCAGGTCAGCAGCAGGTTGGGCGTCCTCAGGATCTCGCAGCGCTCCGCCTGCTCGGTCTGGACCAGGTACAGCTTATAGTATTCGTAGTCCTCGGTGGAGAATGGGCCCAGGGGTACCGAGCGGGGACAGATCAGGTCCAAGCGGTCCCCGATCTGGGGGTACAAGATGTAGCCCCCCTCGTTCTGGAACCTGCGGGAAGAGGAGAAACAGGTAACAACAGATTAACGGAGTTGGGAGGGGCTTGGAAGGTCATCTAGTCCAACCCGACTAGGGGAGACCCCGATACCATTTCTGACAGATGGCAGCCCAGCCTCTTCTGGAAAGCTTCTAGAAACTTCCACGCAACAGAGAGAAAAACATCATCTTTTAAAGACTGTGTAATCCGTTGCATGGTAGAATCTGGGCAACTGAATGGAGCTGTTTTTCCTGGCCGGATGCTTTTCCCCATTGCCAATACAGAGTTTTCTTCGGCAGATAATATTCTCATTGTGGCCAGAAAGATAAATATCTGCCTCTAACCGAGGATCGAACTCAACAGAGAGACATCTAAAGTCCACTCAAGCAAGGGCTAACTTCCACTTGGAAGCAATGGATAGTCCTCGCCTTACAACAATTCATTTAGTGACGGTTTGAAGTTGCAACGGCGCTCAAGAAAAGGGCACGGACGTTTTCACACTTACGACGGTTGGAGCGTCACACGATCAAAATTCAGGCGCTCGGCGACTGACTCATATTTATGACGGTCCCAGCGACCCGGTGTCCCATGATCTCCTTTTGCGACTGTCCGACCAGCACAATCAAGGGGGAAGCCGGATTCCCTTCAGGACTGTGTGACCAACCTAACAACTGCAATGGTTGTAAAATGGAGGAAAACTCCCTTGACCAATGTCTCACTTAGCAACTTAAATTTCGGGACTCAATTGTGGCCCTCGGTTTACGATCAAAAATTTGGGCCGCAAAGCATGCGGTCATAAAGCGACTCATTGTATGTCCGGGCTCAATTTCATGAAGATTTTTACCTTGGTCATTAAGTAAATTGCATGCTCATTAAGTGACTCACATGGTCATTAAGTGAATCAATGGCTGTTAAATGAATCACATGATCATTCAATGAATCATATGTCTGTTAAGTGAATCACATGGTCATTCAGTGAATCACATGGCTGTTAAGTGACTCACATAGTCAGTCAGTGAATCACATGGCCGTTAAGTGAATCACATAGTCATTCAGTGAATCACATGGCCATTCAGTGAATCACATGGTCATTCAGTGAATCACATGGCTGTTAAGTGACTCACATGGTCATTCAGTGAATCACATGGCCGTTAAGTGAATCACATAGTCCTTCTGTGAATCACATGGCTGTTAAGTGACTCATATGGTCATTCAGTGAATCCCATGGCCATTCAGTGAATCCCATGATCATTCAGTGAATCCTATGGCCGTTAAGTGAATCACATGGTCATTCAGTGAATCACATGGCTGTTAAGTGACTCACATGGTCATTCAGTGAATCACATGGCCGTTAAGTGAATCCAATGATCATTCAGTGAATCCTATGGCTGTTAAGTGAATCACATGGTCATTCAGTGAATCACATGGCTGTTAAGTGACTCACATGGTCATTCAGTGAATCCTATGGCTGTTAAGTGAATCACATGGTCATTCAGTGAATCCTATGGCCGTTAAGTGAATCACATGGTCATTCAGTGAATCACACGGCTGTTAAGTGACTCACATGGCCATTCAGTGAATCCCATGGCCATTCAGTGAATCCCATGGCCATTCAGTGAATCCTATGGCCGTTAAGTGAATCGCACCGTCGTTTAAGTGAATCCAGCTTCCCCGATTGACTCTGCTGGTCGGAAGCCAGCTGGGGAGGGTCACAAAAACACAACCTCTGTCTGCCTGTGTGTAAAATGCTACAACTGGGGGGAAGGCTGAGATTGTCCGACGGTCGTAACCCCGAGGACAGGTTGGAAGCCCCCTTGTCCCCCAAAGCGTCGTAACTCTGAAGCGTTGTTAAGCGAAAGTCCAGGACGACCCCTAGATGGGGACATTCGCACCTGTGAAGGTCCCTCGTGGGAAAAAATGGGATTTTGTTTGTTTTTTGTCTGTTGATTGAAAGGCCCTTCGGTTTCCCTCCCCCCCCCCCCCTTCCAACCGACGTAAAACTGGTTCCGGGAATCACCCCGCCTTGTTTGGAAAACTCTACGGAGCCGTTGGGCTGCTTCCCTGATGGGATCCAGATGGGATTTCGATCCGATTCCCTTTGGTGGGAACCTTGGCGGCTCTCGGATCTTGCTGGTTTTCTGGTAGACGTTTTATGACCTGCCTAGAGAACGTCATCAATGCTGGGAAGGAAGGGGAGGGGCGTTGGGGAGGGGAGGAGGAGGAGGAGGAGGAGGAGGAGGAAGAGGAGGAGGAGGAGGAGGAGGACGACGACGACGACGATGACGACGACTTTGGGATCCTTGATGGTCTCTCTGAGCTTGGTAGTTTTCTTGAAGACATTTCATTACCAAACTAGGTAACATCATCAGGGCGAGAAAAGAGTGGGATTTGTTCTGTTTTACATATGAAACCTTTGCAAGAAAACCACCAAGCTCAGAAACCAGCAAGGACCCCGTCGTCGTCCTCCCCCTCCCCCTCCTCCCCCTCCCCCTCCTCCTCCTCCTTCTCCTCCTCCCCTTCTCCTTCCTCCACTCCACACATCCCATTCCCTTCCAGTGCTGATTATGTTATCTAGTTGGATCAGGGTACGTCTGCGAGGAAACCAGACAAACCAAGAAAGAGAAAGCAATGCTCTAATCTAAGGGGGAAAAACTCACAGCTACAAGAAAATCCTCCAGCTCAGAGAGCACCAAGGACCCCACTGTCCATTCCTCCTCCTCCTCCTCCTCCTCCTCCTCCTCCTCCTCCTCCTCCTCCTCCTCCTCCTCCTCCTCCTCCTCGCAAACCCCACTCCCTTTTAGAACTAATGACGTTCCCTAGTTGGGTCATGAAATATCTGCCGGAAAACCCACCATGTATTCTATAGTCTTCCTGCTCCTCCCTACCAACCCCGCCCTACCATCACTGATGATATTCCCTAGTTGGGTCAGGAAACGTCGGCAAGAAAACCCACCGAACTAACCCTCCCACCAACAATTGCCCGTCTTTGAAAGCCATGTCCAACAGTCTTCCCAACGGCCGTTGTCCATCTCTCCGCTGTTCCTCCCATCTACATCGCAGGCGCAAGTGGGTTTCAGCCGGTTCGCATCGGTTCGCACGAACCCGTCGGTGAAAACGCCCGGCGAACTTGGCCAACGGCCCCAAGCGCCACGCCGTCCTATTGAGCCACGTTTCCGAGGTCCGGCCACATGCGCGGAGGGGGCGAACCAGTAGTAAAACTAAATGACACCTGATTGCGGCCGTTTTGAAATTCCGAGCGACGGGGCGGGGGGGGGATTAATCCGCGAATTAAGACCCACGAACATTATTTGCAAAACTGCACCCTCCTTTCAAGGAGGAGTAAGTAGACCTTCAGCCCTGGTATTTTCCCACCCAGTTGAAGGCTCTCTTTTTTGTAAACAACAACAACAACAATAATAACGACGACAACACAAAAACCCACGACAATTAGAACCGGCTGAATTTCCTCGGATCCAAAGATTGGCAAACTTCCAGGAAGTTTTGGCGCGGTTCTTTCCCCGAGCGAAACGAGGATGGGAAAACTTACTCCTCCTTGTTAACACACGAAAGGTAAAAAAATTGTTCAGCGCGCAGCGAAAAAAACCGGAGTGCGTCTCCTCTCTGGACCCTGTAATTCTTTGCATCTGCTTTTAATTTAGCTTCTCGGTGACCGGCTCGCTTGCTCGTCGCCGCACGCAGCCGGCTCTTTTTCCCTCTGCCGCCCGCTCCCCCCCTTTCCTTGCAAACCCAACGCATTCCAACCTGTTGACCTTCGACCCCCCCAGAGCCGCCTGGGACGGCCCCTGGGACAGATCCGCTGCCAAACGAGATAATAGCACGGGGAAAGGCAGGAGGGAAGGAGGGGGGAGCACAGGGGCGTTTCCCTTCCCCGTGGGATGAACAAGGGACCGCTGGCCTACCTAGCCGGGTTGTTGGGAGGATTGGAGGTTGATGAAGAAACAATTTGTGGTTTGGCTGAGGAAGGGGGTTGGACTGGATGACCTCCAAGGTCCCTTTCAGCCCTAGAGTTTTATGACTTTTCCGAGAGCAACCAAGCCTCATGGCATCCGGAATTGGCATAAAGGTAGTCCTGGACTTATGACCACATTTAATAAATACAGGTAGCCCTTGATTTATGACCACGTTGAATCAATATGGTAGTCCTTGACTTATGACCACATTGAATAAATACAGATAGCCCTTGACTTATGACATTTAATAAATACAGATAGTCCTTGACTTTGATCACATTTAATAAATACAGGGAGTCCTTGACTCACGACCACAATTGAGCCTCGAATTTCTGGCGCTCGGGAGACAGTGGTTAAGGGAGCTTTGTCCCATTTTGCGACCTCTTTTGCCACAGGTGTTGAGTGAATCGCCGCCGTCGTTACATTGCGAACCCGGTCGTTAAGTGAACCTGGCTTCCCCGTGGATTTTGCTGGTCAGAAGATCGCAAAAGGGGATGGCGTGACCCCCAAAACCCCGGGACACGGCGACCGTCATAAATACGGACCAGCTGCCAAACGCCTGAATTTCGCTGATGTGATCACGGAGATAGAGTAACAGTGGTAAGTGTGAAAATCGGTCCTAAGTCTCATTATTCAGTATCTTGGAACGGTCACTAAGTAAACGGGTTGTAAGTCGAGGCCTTACGCTTGTAATTCCCCCTATCCCTACTTCGACATGGGTTGGTTCTTTCGCCTAGCCCATTTGTTTTGGGGTGAAAGGCGATGGAATTATGTCGGTTAAACCTTTTCTATATATGTAAAAATGGATTCGTTCGCCCAGGAAGGAAAGCCGGATCCAGAAAAAAAAACCCCAAGATCTTCAGATCCAAAACCTCTGATTTGAAGAAGAGATCGGACAGGGGGGGTTGGACTAGAAGACCTCCAGGGTCCCTTCCCATATTCCAACCAGACCCCTTGGAGATTTTTGAACAACTTCGGAGGGCGACGCAACCACACTCGAACCCACGCCCGCACGGAGAACGCTGGGGCTTATGGGCCCTGGACCTCCCCCTCCCTCCCTCCTTCCCTCCCTCCCTGCAACCTTCACCCCCTCCTCCCCAAAATTGACTGTGAAAACAAGGACCTTTGACCAGTCCCCCCTCCCCAAAACGGCTCTGCTCCATCCATTCGAGCGGAGAGGAAAACACGCCAACTTAAGAAAACAGCTGAGGCAGCGATCTTCCACGGCTGACGGCTCCCTCCCACCCACCCACCCCGCCTCCCTCGCACGCGGGACCCTGCCCAGATTTTAGCTTGCAGGATGGAGGCTGGGGAGGGGGGGAAGCGGGGGGGTTGGGGAGACAGGAAACAGCCATTTGAAGAGGGTTTCTAACCCCCGCACCCACCCCCGACCAGCTGCTGTTGAAGCCACGTGGGTCTGGATTTCCACCAGTGGAGACCCCTCCCCAAGCTGGAGATAGGGGCAACCCCCTCTCTTGGGTGGACTCCCCCCTGCTTAGAAGAGAGTCGGAGGAGTGGGGGGGGGAAAGAAGGGCAGGAGTCTAGGAATCAAGGAGGGGACCTATCTTGCATTTTCCAGCTACCTAAGGAATTCTGGGAATTGAAGTCCAACTATCATAGTTTCTGGCTGCCTAAGGAATTCTGGGAGTTGAAGTCCACCTATCTCACAGTTTCCAGCTACCTAAGGAATTATGGGAGTTGATGTCCAACTATCATAGTTTCTGGCTGCCTAAGGAATTCTGGGAGTTGAAGTCCACCTATCTCACAGTTTCCGGCTTCCTAAGGAATTATGGGAGTTGATGTCCAACTATCATAGTTTCTGGCTGCCTAAGGAATTCTGGGAGTTGAAGTCCACTTATCTTACAGTTTCCAGCTACCTAAGGAATTCTGGGAGTTGAAGTCCACCTATCTCAGTTTCTGGCTTCCTAAGGAATTCTGGGAGTTGAAGTCCACCTATCTCAGTTTCCAGCTACCTAAGGAATTCTGGGAGTTGAAGTCCACTTATCTCATAGTTTCTGGCTGCCTAAGGAATTCTGGGAGTTGAAGTCCACTTATCTCACAGTTTCCAGCTACCTAAGGAATTCTGGGAGTTGAAGTCCACCTATCTCACAGTTTCTGGCTTCCTAAGGAATTCTGGGAGTTGAAGTCCACCTATCTCACAGTTTCTGGCTGCCTAAGGAATTCTGGGAGTTGAAGTCCACCTATCTCACAGTTTCCAGCTGCCTAAGGAATTCTGGGAGTTGAAGTCCACCTATCTCACAGTTTCCAGCTACCTAAGGAATTCTGGGAGTTGAAGTCCACTTATCTCACAGTTTCCAGGTACCTAAGGAATTCTGGGAGTTGAAGTCCACCTATCTTACAGTTTCCAGCTGCCTAAGGAATTCTGGGAGTTGAAGTCCACCTATCTTACAGTTTCCAGCTGCCTAAGGAATTCTGGGAGTTGAAGTCCACTTATCTCACAGTTTCCAGCTGCCTAAGGAATTCTGGGAGTTGAAGTCCACCTATCTCAGTTTCCAGCTACCTAAGGAATTCTGGGAGTTGAAGTCCACTTATCTCATAGTTTCTGGCTGCCTAAGGAATTCTGGGAGTTGAAGTCCACTTATCTCACAGTTTCCAGCTACCTAAGGAATTCTGGGAGTTGAAGTCCACCTATCTCAGTTTCCAGCTACCTAAGGAATTCTGGGAGTTGAAGTCCACTTATCTCATAGTTTCTGGCTGCCTAAGGAATTCTGGGAGTTGAAGTCCACCTATCTCAGTTTCCAGCTACCTAAGGAATTCTGGGAGTTGAAGTCCACTTATCTCATAGTTTCTGGCTGCCTAAGGAATTCTGGGAGTTGAAGTCCACTTATCTCACAGTTTCCAGCTACCTAAGGAATTCTGGGAGTTGAAGTCCACTTATCTCACAGTTTCCAGCTACCTAAGGAATTCTGGGAGTTGAAGTCCACTTATCTCATAGTTTCTGGCTGCCTAAGGGATTCTGGGAGTTGAAGTCCACCTATCTCAGTTTCCAGCTACCTAAGGAATTCTGGGAGTTGAAGTCCACTTATCTCATAGTTTCTGGCTGCCTAAGGAATTCTGGGAGTTGAAGTCCACTTATCTCACAGTTTCCAGCTACCTAAGGAATTCTGGGAGTTGAAGTCCACTTATCTCACAGTTTCCAGCTACCTAAGGAATTCTGGGAGTTGAAGTCCATCTATCTCACAGTTTCCAGCTGCCTAAGGAATTCTGGGAGTTGAAGTCCACTTATCTTACATTTTCCAGCTACCTAAGGAATTCTGGGAGTTGAAGTCCACTTATCTTACATTTTCCAGCTACCTAAGGAATTCTGGGAGTTAAAGTCCACCTATCTTACAGTTTCCAGCTACCTAAGGAATTCTGGGAGTTGAAGTCCACCTATCTTACAGTTTCCAGCTACCTAAGGAATTCTGGGAGTTGAAGTCCACCTATCTTACATTTTCCAGCTACCTAAGGAATTCTGGGAGTTGAAGTCCACCTCTCTTAAAGTTGGCGAGATTGAGAAGCTAGTCTGTTCGTTGGAACGAAGCCCGCGAGGAAAAGCGGCCAAAATGATCCCAGAAGACAAATTTAGAGTGTTTTTTGGAAACTTTTCCGGTCCTTCCGGCCAAGACAACTGGACGAGCGGAGCTAAACCATCTCCAAAAAATAAAAAGGCCATTAAGATAACAGTAGCATGAGAACAAGGAGGCCCCGACACCCTTCAAGGCAACCCAACTGTGTTGCTTTGCTCCGAAAGCTAGTTCGCCAAGAAGATTCCAGGAGGACCTCCTCTTGAGGTGGAAACCGAGGGGGTTCTGGGGACGACGACACACGATCTGAATTTTGGAAACTCCTACGGCCCATTCAAGACACCCACAAGGTCAGAAGGGAGAAAGAACATGCCATAATAAATCTCCAGCCGGGACGGGAGAAGAGGTGTTGACGTGTGAGAGTTGAGGGCCTCCATATCTCAACGGGGTTGCTGGAATGCTTGAGGTCAGAAGCAAAATATCCGTGGCAACACTTCTCAAGCTTGACGAGTTGACGATGGGCGGACTTCCAACTCCCAGAATTCCTCAGCCAGCAACGCCGGCTGGGGAATTCTGGGACTCGAAGTCCACCCATCTTTCAACCTCTTGAGGTTGAAGTCCTACAGATGTACATCGTCTTAAAAGGACAACGGAGAAGGCCTTGAAGGTTGAAGGAAATATGGAATCCCACCAAGGAGAATTCGTGAACATCTTCTTCCCATCTTCAACCTCTTGAGGTTGACTCCTACAGATCTACATATTCCTAAAAGGACAATGGAGAATGTCTTGAAGGTTGAAGGAATTATGGAATCCCACCAAGGAGAATTCATGAATGTAGCAACATTGGCTGGGGAATTCTGGGAGTTGAAGTCCACCCATCTTCAACCTCTTGAGGTTGACTTCTACAGATCTACATATTCTTAAAAAGACAATGGAGAATCCTTTGAAGGTTGAAGGAATTATGGAATCCCACCAAGGAGAATTCATGAATGTAGCAACATTGGCTAGGGAATTCTGGGAGTTGAAGTCCACCCATCTTCAACCTCTTGGGGTTGACTTCTACAGATCTACATATTCTTAAAAAGACAATGGAGAATCCTTTGAAGGTTGAAGGAATTATGGAATCCCACCAAGGAGAATCCTTGAATGTCTTCTTCCCATCTTCAACCTCTTGAGGTTGACTCCTACAGATCTACATATTCCTAAAAGGACAACAGAGAATGCCTTGAAGGTTGAAGGAATTATGGAATCCCACCAAGGAGAACTTGTGAACCTAGCTCAACCACTATGGGCCGAGTGATCACTAGGGACAAGGATGGATCCAGACCTAGAAGGTCAAGATGTCCTACAGAGAAGAATAATATTAGAGAAGGATCCTGAAGACGGAGCAGGAGACAACCATTGGGTTCATCAATGGTTAATGAGAAGGTTGGGGACAATTGGATTCTCTCAACTTCCCCTGACTTACGACCACAATTCCTTTTCAAGGAAATCCTCTTCCTTTACAGTGAGTCCTCAACTTAACAACCATAGCTGAGACGAGAATTTCAAAGCAAGGCAGTTGTCCAGCCTAGTCCTCGGCTTACGACCACTTGCTTAGTGACCGTTCCAAGTTACAACAGCGCTGGGAAAAGTGAGTTAGAACCGGTCCTCACACTTACGTCTACCGCAGCCATCCCCACGGGCACAAGACTAAAATTCCGACCCTTGGCAACTGGCTCATAGTTACGACGGTTGCAGTGTCCCAGAGATACGCGCTCTCTATTTTGCAACCTTCCCAGCTGGATTCCGCCAAGCGAAGTCAGTGAGAGGAGCCGGTTTCGCTTAACAGCCATATGATTCACTTAAGAGCCGCAGGGATTCATTTATCACGCGTGGCAAAGAAAGGTCATAAAATCAGGTGCGATTCACTTAACAACTGCCTACCCATTCAAGGTACATTCTTTGGCCTTAGGCGAATCATGGAATAACAGGGTCGCAAGGCACCCAGGAGGTCATCTAGACCAACCCCCTTCTCAAGTAGGAGCCCCTTAGGAGAATCATGGAATAAGAGGGTCGGAAGGAATCCTGGAGGTCATCTAGACCAACCCCCTTCTCAAGTAGGAGACCCTTAGGAGAATCATGGAATAACAGGGTCGGAAGGCACCTTGGAGGTCATCTAGTCCAACCCCCTTCTCAAGCAGGAGACCCTTAGGCGAATCATGGAATAACAGGGTCGCAAGGCACCTTGGAGGTCATCTAGACCAACCCCCTTCTCAAGTAGGAGATCCTTAGGAGAATCACAGAATAACAGGGTCACAAGGCACCCTGGAGGTCATCTAGACCAAACCCCTTCTCAAGCAGGAGAGCCTTAGGAGAATCACGGAATAAGAGGGTTGGAAGGCACCTTGGAGGTCATCTAGTCCAACCCCCTTCTCAAGCAGGAGATCATAAGAGAATCACGGAATAACAGGGTCGGAAGGCACCTTGGAGGTCATCTAGTCCAACCCCCTTCTCAAGCAGGAGACCCGTAGGAGAATCATGGAATAACAGGGTCGGAAGGCACCTTGGAGGTCATCTAGACCAACCCCCTTCTCAAGCAGGAGACCCTTAGGCGAATCATGGAATAACAGGGTCAGAAGGCACCTTGGAGATCATCTAGACCAACCCCCTTCTCAAGCAGGAGACCCTTTGGAGAATCATGGAATAACAGGGTCAGAAGGCACCTTGGAGGTCATCTAGACCAACCCCCTTCTCAAGCAGGAGACCCTTAGGAGAATCTTGGAATAACAGGGTCAGAAGGCACCTTGGAGGTCATCTAGACCAACCCCCTTCTCAAGTAGGAGACCCTTAGGAGAATCATGGAATAACAGGGTCGGAAGGCACCTTGGAGGTCATCTAGTCCAACCCCCTTCTCAAACAGGAGACCCTTAGGAGAATCACGGAATAACAAGGTCAGAAAGGCATCTTGGAGGTCATCCAGTCCAACCCCCTGCTCCTATGATCCTTTACACTACAGAATCATAGAATCGTTTAGTGACTGCTTAAAGCTAAAACAGCACTAAAACCAATTGGCTTACGACTGATTTTTCACCCTTAATGGCACAATTCCCCAGGCTCCTGCGATCGAAATTTGGACGACTCACATTTACGACGGTCCCGGCGTCCCGGGGATCACGGGATCTGACGAACAAAGTCCATGGAGGGGGGGAAAAAACCCTGATTCACTTAACAACCATGCTGCTCACTTAACCCCAGCACTCAGGAAGTTCGTACGGGTGGTGGTGGTCAAACTTCCTGGAACAACCGTCTCGCTTAGCGACAGGAAATTTTGGGCTCCCCGCAGTCATAAGTCAAGGACTTCCTAGCTTTGGAAGAGAGATTGCTCGAAGACCAAAGAAGGAAAGGTGAGAGATCGGATAGAGGTGAATCCCGGAGTTACGACTGTTCGCTTAGCGACCGGTCTGGAGTTACGACGGACGGCCCCAAGGGTTATTTTAAGAGCCCAATTCATTCCTCACGGTTGATTGGCATTAAATTGGGGTTTGGGGTGATCCTTGGTCGAAGGGACCCACTTTTATCGCCTGCGTTTATTTTATTTTAATTGTTTTTGGCCAAAACACTCTCTGTGGCCAGTGGTTTCACTTAACGACGCTAGGATAACCTTAACAACTGCCGCAAAAGAAGTCCTCCAATTCTTTTCCAAAGCACCAGAGGGCAGGAGATTGCCTGGAATTAAGGAGGGATTTCCTTAATAGCCAGGCCAATTCACCAGGAGAACGGCTTGCCACCAGAGGCTGTGGGAGCTTCATCACTGGAGGTTTTTAAGAAGAGACTGGCCAGTCACCTGTCTGGAAGGGCACACAGTCTCCTGCTCGAGCAAAGGGCTGGACTAGAGGACCTCCAAGCACCCTTCCAGCTCATTCATTCATTCACAGATTCATTCTCTCTCTCTCTCACTCTCTCATCATCTATCTATCTATCCTATCTCTTTCGGTCTCTCTCTCTCTCTCTAATCTATCTATCTATCTATCTATCTATCTATCTATCTATCTATCTATCTATCTATCTATCTATCTATCATCTATCAATCTATCATCCATCCATCATCCATTCTATCTATCTATCTATCTATCTATCTATCTATCTATCTATCTATCTATCTATCTATCTATCTATCTATCCATCCATCCATCCATCCATCTGTCATCTATCAATCTATCATCCATCCATCATCCATTCTATCTATCTATCTATCTATCTATCTATCTATCTATCTATCTATCTATCTATCTATCTATCTATCTATCTATCTATCATCTATCAATCTATCATCCATCCATCATCCATTCTATCTATCTATCTATCTATCTATCTATCTATCTATCTATCTATCCATCCATCCATCCATCCATCTGTCATCTATCAATCTATCATCCATCCATCATCCATTCTATCTATCTATCTATCTATCTATCTATCTATCTATCTATCTATCTATCTATCTATCTATCTATCTATCTATCTATCTATCATCTATCAATCTATCATCCATCCATCATCCATTCTATCTATCTATCTATCTATCTATCTATCTATCCATCCATCCATCCATCTGTCATCTATCAATCTATCATCCATCCATCATCCATTCTATCTATCTATCTATCTATCTATCTATCTATCTATCTATCTATCTATCTATCTATCTATCTATCATCTATCAATCTATCATCCATCCATCATCCATTCTATCTATCTATCTATCTATCTATCTATCTATCTATCTATCTATCTATCTATCTATCCATCCATCCATCCATCCATCCATCCATCTGTCATCTATCAATCTATCATCCATCCATCATCCTATCTATCTATCTATCTATCTATCTATCTATCTATCTATCTATCTATCTATCTATCTATCTATCTATCTATCTATCTATCTATCTATCTATCTATCTATCTATCTACCCATCCATCCATCCATCCATCTGTCATCTATCAATCTATCATCCATCCATCATCCATTCTATCTATCTATCTATCTATCTATCTATCTATCTATCTATCTATCTATCTATCTATCTATCTATCTATCTATCTATCTATCTATCTATCTATCTATCTATCCATCCATCCATCCATCCATCCATCCATCCATCCATCCATCCATCCATCCATCCATCTATCTATCTATCTATCTACCACTTTTTTTTTTGCCCCCGTCGTGAAGAGAATCCCTGCCGTTCTTACCCCGCACCGTTCTGTCGTTAAGCGAATCCACCTTTCCCCCCCGCCCAGCTGGTCAGAAAGTCACAAAAGAGGATCCAGCGTCGTAAATCTGAGTCGGGGGAGGGGGCAAGCGTCTGCATTTGGACTGGGGTGGGGGGAAAGGCGCCGACGGTCGTAAGTGTGAAAACCCTTTTTTTCCGGGGGCGGTGTCACTTCGAACGGTCACTAAACGAATCACTGGGGCGTTGAGGACGAGCTGTATTGAGCCTTAGACTTCAGGCTGGGGTGGGGGGGGTGGCTCATCCAGAGGGGCTTTCCCCCCCCCCTTCTGGGCCCCTCCCTGCCGCTCACACGCATGTAACACGCTAAGGAGCCCCCTGCCCCACAGCCAGGCCAGTGGCTGGAGGAAGTAAGGAGGGAGGGGGTTGCTAATGGATGGAGAGGCCCAGAGGGAGGCCCGGCCTGGTTGGGGAGGGGGCTTCAGGGTCCCCCTCCCCTGCCTTCCCCCCCCCCTCCTGCCAAGGGGTCAGGGGCTCTGCTGGAATTAGAGGAGGGGGAGGAGGGGAGACGAAATGGAAAGTGACAGCCCAGGGAAGGAGCTAAGGAGCCCCCCCCCCGGAATGGGGGGGCGCCTCTCCGGGCCCAGCGGGACCCCCAGAGTGGGGGGGGGTTCAAATTCCAGCCCCCCACCCCACCCAGGCACCTGACCGCTGACCCTCCGGCCCTCCAGATGCCTCCCACTCCTCACATAGGGAGGGAGGGAGGGGTCCCTGGCCCAAGGTCACGGGGGGGGGGGGGGGGGAGAGACGCTTGCTTGGCCCAGATAGAAAGCCCCCCCCCCCCAAAATGAGGAGGGGTTGACTGTGTCCTCCAATCAGGCTGGGGGGCTCAAGGCGATTTGGGGAAGGGGTCCCCTTTGCAATGGCACCTTCTTCCTCTCTCTTCCTTCCTTCTTTCTCTTCCTTCTTTCTTTTTTCTTTCTCTTTTTCCTTCCTCCCTTTCTCTCTCCCTTCCTTTTCTCTTTCTCTCCCTTCTTTCTCTCTTCTTGCTCTTTTCCTCTTTCTTTTTCCTTCCTTCCTTTCTCTCTCCCTTCCTTTTCTCTTTCTCTCCCTTCATTCTCTCTTCTTTCTCTTTTCCTCTTTCTTTTTCCTTCCTTCCTTTCTCTCTCCCTTCCTTTTCTCTTTCTCGCCCTTCCTTCTCCCTTCTTTCTCTTTTCCTCTTTCTTTTTCCTTCCTTTCTCTCTCCCTTCCTTTTCTCTTTCTCTCCCTTCATTCTCCCTTCTTTCTCTTTTCCTTTCTTTTTCCTTCCTTCCTTTCTCTATCCCTTCCTTTTCTCTTTCTCTCCCTTCATTCTCCCTTCTTTCTCTTTTCCTCTTTTTCCTTCCTTCCTTTCTCTCTCCCTTCCTTTTCTCTTTCTCTCCCTTCTTTCTCCCTTCTTTCTCTTTTCCTTTCTTTTTCCTTCCTTCCTTCCTTTCTCTCTCCCTTCCTTTTCTCTTTCTCGCCCTTCATTCTCCCTTCTTTCTCTTTTCCTTTTTCCTTCCTTCCTTTTTCTCTCCCTTCCTTTTCTCTTTCTCTCCCTTCTTTCTCCCTTCTTTCTCTTTTCCTTTCTTTTTCCTTCCTTCCTTTCTCTCTCCCTTCCTTTTCTCTTTCTCTCCCTTCTTTCTCCCTTCTTTCTCTTTTCCTTTCTTTTTCCTTCCTTCCTTCCTTTCTCTCTCCCTTCCTTTTCTCTTTCTCTCCCTTCTTTCTCCCTTCTTTCTCTTTTCCTCTTTTTCCTTCCTTCCTTCCTTTCTCTCTCCCTTCCTTTTCTCTTTCTCTCCCTTCTTTCTCCCTTCTTTCTCTTTTCCTCTTTTTCCTTCCTTCCTTTCTCTCTCCCTTCCTTTTCTCTTTCTCTCCCTTCTTTCTCCCTTCTTTCTCTTTTCCTTTCTTTTTCCTTCCTTCCTTTCTCTCTCCCTTCCTTTTCTCTTTCTCGCCCTTCATTCTCCCTTCTTTCTCTTTTCCTCTTTTTCCTTCCTTCCTTTTTCTCTCCCTTCCTTTTCTCTTTCTCTCCCTTCTTTCTCCCTTCTTTCTCTTTTCCTTTCTTTTTCCTTCCTTCCTTTCTCTCTCCCTTCCTTTTCTCTTTCTCTCCCTTCTTTCTCCCTTCTTTCTCTTTTCCTTTCTTTTTCCTTCCTTCCTTCCTTCCTCTCTCCCTTCCTTTTCTCTTTCTCTCCCTTCTTTCTCCCTTCTTTCTCTTTTCCTTTCTTTTTCCTTCCTTCCTTCCTGTCTCCCTTCCTTTTCTCTTTCTCTCCCTTCTTTCTCCCTTCTTTCTCTTTTCCTTTCTTTTTCCTTCCTTCCTTTCTCTCTCCCTTCCTTTTCTCTTTCTCGCCCTTCATTCTCCCTTCTTTCTCTTTTCCTTTTTCCTTCCTTCCTTTTTCTCTCCCTTCCTTTTCTCTTTCTCTCCCTTCTTTCTCCCTTCTTTCTCTTTTCCTTTCTTTTTCCTTCCTTCCTTTCTCTCTCCCTTCCTTTCTCTTTCTCTCCCTTCTTTCTCCCTTCTTTCTCTTTTCCTTTCTTTTTCCTTCCTTCCTTCCTTTCTCTCTCCCTTCCTTTTCTCTTTCTCTCCCTTCTTTCTCCCTTCTTTCTCTTTTCCTCTTTTTCCTTCCTTCCTTCCTTTCTCTCTCCCTTCCTTTTCTCTTTCTCTCCCTTCTTTCTCCCTTCTTTCTCTTTTCCTCTTTTTCCTTCCTTCCTTTCTCTCTCCCTTCCTTTTCTCTTTCTCTCCCTTCTTTCTCCCTTCTTTCTCTTTTCCTTTCTTTTTCCTTCCTTCCTTCCTTTCTCTCTCCCTTCCTTTTCTCTTTCTCGCCCTTCATTCTCCCTTCTTTCTCTTTTCCTCTTTTTCCTTCCTTCCTTTTTCTCTCCCTTCCTTTTCTCTTTCTCTCCCTTCTTTCTCCCTTCTTTCTCTTTTCCTTTCTTTTTCCTTCCTTCCTTTCTCTCTCCCTTCCTTTTCTCTTTCTCTCCATTCTTTCTCCCTTCTTTCTCTTTTCCTTTCTTTTTCCTTCCTTCCTTCCTGTCTCCCTTCCTTTTCTCTTTCTCGCCCTTCCTTCTCCCTTCTTTCTCTTTTCCTTTCTTTTTCCTTCCTTCCTTCCTGTCTCCCTTCCTTTTCTCTTTCTCGCCCTTCCTTCTCCCTTCTTTCTCTTTTTCTCTTTCTTTTTCCTTCCTTTCTCTATCCCTTCCTTTTCTCTTTCTCTCTCTTCTTTCTCTTTTCCTCTTTCTTTTTCCTTCCTTCCTTCCTTCCTTTTTCTATCCCTTCCTTTTCTCTTTCTCTCCCTTCTTTCTCCTTTCCTCTTTCTTCTTCTTTCCTTCCTTTCTCTATCCCTTCCTTTTCTCTTTCTCTCCCTTTCTCCCTTCTTTCTCTTTTCCTCTTTTTCCTTCCTTCCTTTTTCTCTCCCTTCCTTTTCTCTTTCTCTCCCTTCTTTCTCCCTTCTTTCTCTTTTCCTTTCTTTTTCCTTCCTTCCTTTCTCTCTCCCTTCCTTTTCTCTTTCTCTCCCTTCTTTCTCCCTTCTTTCTCTTTTCCTTTCTTTTTCCTTCCTTCCTTCCTTCCTCTCTCCCTTCCTTTTCTCTTTCTCTCCCTTCTTTCTCCCTTCTTTCTCTTTTCCTTTCTTTTCCTTCCTTCCTTCCTGTCTCCCTTCCTTTTCTCTTTCTCTCCCTTCTTTCTCCCTTCTTTCTCTTTTCCTTTCTTTTTCCTTCCTTCCTTCCTGTCTCCCTTCCTTTTCTCTTTCTCTCCCTTCTTTCTCCCTTCTTTCTCTTTTCCTTTCTTTTTCCTTCCTTCCTTTCTCTCTCCCTTCCTTTTCTCTTTCTCGCCCTTCATTCTCCCTTCTTTCTCTTTTCCTTTTTCCTTCCTTCCTTTTTCTCTCCCTTCCTTTTCTCTTTCTCTCCCTTCTTTCTCCCTTCTTTCTCTTTTCCTTTCTTTTTCCTTCCTTCCTTCCTTTCTCTCTCCCTTCCTTTTCTCTTTCTCTCCCTTCTTTCTCCCTTCTTTCTCTTTTCCTCTTTTTCCTTCCTTCCTTCCTTTCTCTCTCCCTTCCTTTTCTCTTTCTCTCCCTTCTTTCTCCCTTCTTTCTCTTTTCCTCTTTTTCCTTCCTTCCTTTCTCTCTCCCTTCCTTTTCTCTTTCTCTCCCTTCTTTCTCCCTTCTTTCTCTTTTCCTTTCTTTTTCCTTCCTTCCTTCCTTTCTCTCTCCCTTCCTTTTCTCTTTCTCGCCCTTCATTCTCCCTTCTTTCTCTTTTCCTCTTTTTCCTTCCTTCCTTTTTCTCTCCCTTCCTTTTCTCTTTCTCTCCCTTCTTTCTCCCTTCTTTCTCTTTTCCTTTCTTTTTCCTTCCTTCCTTTCTCTCTCCCTTCCTTTTCTCTTTCTCTCCCTTCTTTCTCCCTTCTTTCTCTTTTCCTTTCTTTTTCCTTCCTTCCTTCCTGTCTCCCTTCCTTTTCTCTTTCTCGCCCTTCCTTCTCCCTTCTTTCTCTTTTCCTTTCTTTTTCCTTCCTTCCTTCCTGTCTCCCTTCCTTTTCTCTTTCTCGCCCTTCCTTCTCCCTTCTTTCTCTTTTTCTCTTTCTTTTTCCTTCCTTTCTCTATCCCTTCCTTTTCTCTTTCTCTCTCTTCTTTCTCTTTTCCTCTTTCTTTTTCCTTCCTTCCTTCCTTCCTTTTTCTATCCCTTCCTTTTCTCTTTCTCTCCCTTCTTTCTCCTTTCCTCTTTCTTCTTCTTTCCTTCCTTTCTCTATCCCTTCCTTTTCTCTTTCTCTCCCTTTCTCTCTTCTTTCTCTTTTCCTTTCTTTTTCCTTCTTTCCTTCCTTTCCCTCTCCCTTCCTTCCCTTTTGTTCTCTCTTCCTCCCTTTCTCTCTCTTCTTTCTCTCTCTGCTTCCTCCCTTCCTCTTTCTTTTTTATTTGTTTTTCTTTCCTTCTTTCTTTCCTTTTTTCTGCCTTTCCCCCCTATCCCTTCCTTCCCTTTCTTCTCTCGCCTTCCTTCCTTCCCCCCTTCCCTTACTTTCTATATTCCACTTTCTTTTTTCTTTTTCCTTTCCTTCCTTTCTTTTTCTTTCTCTCTTTCTTTCCTTCTTTTTTCTTTTTCCCCCTTTTTCCCATCCTTTTTCTTATTGTTTCTATCTTTCTTTCCTTCTTTTTTGTTTCTTTCTTTCCCTGTTTTCCTTCTGTCTTTCTTTCCTTTTTTCCCTACCTTCCTTCCTTTTTCTTTCTTTCCTTCCTTTTTTCCTATCTTTCTGCCTTTCTTTCTCTTTCCTTCCTTCTTTCTTTATTTCCTTCCTTTTTCTTACTATCTTTCTTTCTTTCCTTTTTTCTTTCTTTCCTTCTTTTTTCTTTCTCTTTCTTTCTTTCCTTTTTTGTTTCTTTCCTTCCTTCCTTCCTTTCTCTTTCTTCCTATCTGCCTTTCTACCTTTCCTTCTTTCTTTCTTTCCTTCCTTTTTCTTTCCATCTGTGTCTTTCCTGCCTCCCTCCCTCCCTCCTTTCTTTCCTTCTTTCTTTTCTTCCTTTCTCGCTCCCTCCCTCCCACATCCCTCCTCACATGCTCCCCTCCCTCCCTCCAAGGGCCAAGCAGGAATTTAATCTCTCTTCTGGTTAAATATTAGAGAGAGTCGCCCCCCCCCCTTTCCCTCCTGCCTGCCCCCCCCCACCGCGTGACCCTCCGGCTGCCTCTGCCCCGTTCCAGCTCAATGGGCTGAGACGCTCTCTAATTCCCATTTATTGGGGGGGGGGGAGCAGATAAGAGGGGGGGGGCATCCAGCTTCCCCTTAACGAGATAATTAATTCCCCCTGACCGCCCCCCCCCTGCCCCAAACGGCATGGGAATGCGCCCCACCCCCCTTGCTCCACAGCACGGAGGGCCCCCCCCCGGGACCCCCAAACACAGCCAGGGTCACCGAAGGCCCCCAAGGTCAAAGGGAGGCCCTCTGCCCATGCTCAGAGCCACACACACCCCCTCCAGCCTTTATTAGGCCCCCCATTCCATTCTCTTTGAGGACAGGCGGTCCTCGGCTTACGACCGTTCGCTTAGTGACTGGGGGCTGGTTTTTTTTCACCCGTTGCAGGCTCCCTGTCGGTCGCCTGATCAAAATTCGGACAATGGGCAAGCGACTCGTAGTTATGACGGTCGCAGTGTGTCCCCCCCCCCGGGGTCATGGGCTCCCCTTTGGGCAAACTACCGACGAGCAGTTTGAAGAGAGAAGGAAGGAAGGAAGGAAGGAAGGAAGGAAGGAAGGAAGGAAGGAAGGATGCAAAAGAAGGAAAGGAAGGAAGGAAGGAAGGAAGACGGAAGCAAGGAAGGAAGGAAGGAAGGAAGGAAGGAAGGAGAAAGGGAAGGAAGGATGCAAGGGAAGGAAAGGAAGGAAGGAAGACGGACAGAAGGATGGAAGGAAGGAAGGAAGGAAGGAGGGAGGGAGGGAAAGAAAGAAAGGGGGAGGGAGGGAAGAAGGAAAGAAAAAGGGAGGGAGGGAAAGAAAGAAAGTGGAAGGAGGGAGGGAAGGAAGGATACAAAGGAAGGAAAGAAAAAAAGAAAAAGAAAGAAAGGAAGGAAGGAAGGAAGGAGGGAGGGAGGGAAGGAAGGAGGGAAAGAAAGGAAAGAAAGAGGGACGGAGGGGAGGGAGGAAAGAAAGAGGGAGAGAGGCAGGAAAGAAAGAAAGAAAGAAAGAAGGAAGGCAAGAAAGAAGAAAGAAAGAGAAAGAAAAAGAAAGAAAGAAAGAAAGAAGGCAGGAAGGCAAGAAAGAAGAAAGAAAAAGAAAGAAAGAAAGAAAAGAAAGAAAGAAAGAGAAAGAAAGAAAGAAAGAAAGAAAGAGGGAGGAAAGGAAGGATGCAAAGGAAGGGAAGGAAGGAAGGAAGAAAGACGGAAGGAAGGAAGGAAAGGAAGAAAGAAAAATAAAGAAAGAAGGGAGGGAGGGAGGGAAGGAAGGAAAGGAAAGAAAGAGGGAGGGAAGGCTTCAAAAGAAGGAAGAAAGAAAGAGGGAAGGAAGGAAAGAAAGAAAGAAAGAAAGAGGGAGGAGGGGAAGAAAGGAAAAATGCAAAGGAGGGATGGACGGATTCAAAGGAAGGAACGAAAGAAACCCATCCTCCCCATCCCTGGAGCTCCCGAGCTCTGGAAGCCGATGCCGAGTGCGAGAAACGTACCCTCGGCCTCCCCTACCTCGCAGGGCCGTGGGGAAGACCAATAACGGGCGGGGAGCCCCCCCCTCCAGTCCTTCCGGAGAGCCCCCTTCGCGGTCAACAGCCCCCCCACAACCTCCTACTCCTGCCCCCCCCCCCAGCCCAGCCCCTCCAAAGGGGAAGGCCGCCATTTTGTTCCCTGGCCCCGTTTCCCCCTCCTCTTCCCCCTCCTCTTCCCCACCCACCCATGTCCCGACGGGCACCAAACGCAGCCAGCCGTTCTCCCCCCACCCCTCCCTGCACCCTCTCCAGCCACCCCCCCTACCCCCCAAATCCCATCCCGGACGGATGAGCGAGAACCCTTCTCTTTCCCTGCATGGAGGAGTGGAGGGCAAGACCCTCGGCTTCCCCTCGCCCACCCACCCTCCCCAGATGGTACAGGAGATGCCCTGGATGTGGGCCAAGCCCCCCCTGGGCTTCCCAGATTTAATCTGGTTTGTTTTTTTTTAACTCCAAAACTGCCTTGATGCGTTTGTTTGCCCAGCCCTAATTGACGTGGGTTGGCATTTGGGGGGGCATTTTGGGGGGCATTACCCCCATGCCAAGGGGCAACAGCGTCGTCTCCAGATGCCCCACTCTGGAGGGGAAAGAGAGGAGAAATTTCTCCTTTCGGCTAGGTTGGCATCGCGCGACGATGCCAAAGAAGGCAAAATAAAATCCTGATTTTTAACACGTTTATTTTCCATGATAAGGGGAGGGAGGGCACGTCTGCGGTGCCAACCTTCAGGCCCCCCGAATTGGCATTGGCAACCCCAGGAATGCCCACCAGTAGGACCAGTAGGTGGCGGGGTGGAAGGGAACTGGGAATAGCTCTGCCCAGCGTGCCGGGCGAAGTGGGTGCCTTCTTTGCCAACGTCATCCCCAGCCCGGGGCAGTAACCGTCAGTGCCAGGGCGAAGGCGGGCTTGGGTGGGGCGCCAGGCCTAACCCTCGGCTGGCTTGCGGGGTGGTTTTAAGCCCTTAAGAGGCTCCGGTGAGGAGGAGGAGGAGGGTGAGGAGGAGGATGGGAACGGTCCAGGCGAGGCTTGGGAGCAGCGTGTCTCAATTGGGGGCGTTTTAAGAGGGGTGGACTTCAACTCCCAGAATTCCTAGCTGGCACGGATGGTACTTCAGCTATTATAATTATGCAGGCTGCATTTCTATACTTCAACTCCCAGAATTCCCCAGTCAGCATTGGTGGACTTCAACTCCCAGAATCCCTCAGTTAGCATTGGTGGACTTCAACTCCCAGAATCCCTCAGTTAGCATTGGTGGACTTCAACTCCCAGAATTCCTAGCTAGCATGGATTGTACTTCAGCTACTATAATTCTCCAGGCTGCATTTCTATACTTCAACTCCCAGAATTCCCCAGTCAGCATTGGTGGACTTCAACTCCCAGAATCCCCCAGTCAGCATTGGTGGACTTCAACTCCCAGAATTCCCCAGTCAGCATTGGTGGACTTCAACTCCCAGAATTCCCCAGTCAGCATTGGTGGACTTCAACTCCCAGAATCCCTCAGTTAGCATTGGTGGACTTCAACTCCCAGAATTCCCCAGTCAGCATTGGTGGACTTCAACTCCCAGAATTCCCCAGTCAGCATTGGTGGACTTCAACTCCCAGAATTCCCCAGTCAGCATTGGTGGACTTCAACTCCCAGAATCCCTCAGTTAGCATTGGTGGACTTCAACTCCCAGAATTCCTAGCTAGCATGGATTGTTCTTCAGCTACTATAGTTCTCCAGGCTACATTTATAGACTTCGACTCCCAGAATTCCCTAGCCAGCAGGCATGGACTTCAACTCCCAGAATTCCCCAGTTAGCATTGGTGGACTTCAACTCCCAGAATTCCTTAGGCAGCATGCTGTCGACCGGCCTTTCCCCCCACCCCCCCAGCATGGGAATTCTGGGAGTTGTAGTCCACCCGTCTTTAAAAGTTGAGAAATCCTGTTCCGGACAGCCTGGTGGAAAACCGAACCCCAAGAATTTTGCCACTTTGCCAATCCGAATAAATGCCGAATTAATTCTCCTCGGGCAGCCGACCGATGCCTTCGTTTCCAAAATGGCCGCCTCCTCCTCGAACCCGGAGCCACCGCTGTCGAGGGGGCAGACGTTACGTCCCTCTGAGCCAACCTGGTTTGGTTTGCGGCCTCGCCTGGCTTCCTATTTTCAAGAGGGTGGCAGGGAAAAAAACCTCTCTTATTCGTGAGAGTCAGCTTCCCTGCCTGCATATATTTGCATGTCTGAACGGTGTCACAAATTGCAAGATGCTGGTTTTTTTAACCCCCCCCCCCCCCGCGGGGGCTGTTCAAACCTGCCAAGGCTGAGTGTGCGTTAACAGATCAACAAGAGTCGGAAGGGACCTTGCAGGTCATCTAGTCCAACCCCCTGCCCAAGCAGGAGACCCCCTACATCGGCCTCTACCTAGGATTGAACCCACAACCTTTAACAGATCAACAAGAGTCGGAAGGGACCTTGCAGGTCATCTAGTCCAACCCCCTGCCCAAGCAGGAGATCTTACATCGACCTCTACCTAGGATTGAACTCACAAACCTCCTGATTGGAAGGCGAGAGATCCACCTCGAGGGGGGGGGGGTGTATGTCCGCCACGTTTTTATGGCGGAGCCCGTCGCAAAACGGAGGCATGGGGAAGCCCCTTCTGGATTCGGGGCCCGGGTTCCCGTATCTGGCCTCCCTCCCCCGTAAATAAAGTAAAATAAATGAAATAAAACAGATGAATGAGATTCGCTCCAGGCCTTTTGCAGGCGTGGCTGGGCCAGAAAAATTCACCAGCTTTGGAGAGAGAGAGAGAAAGAGAGAGAGAGAGAGAGAGAGAGAGAAAGACAGACAGAGACAAAGGGAGGGAGAAAGAGAGAGAGAGAAAGGAAGAAAGAGAATGAGAGACAGACAGACAGACAAGAGAGAACGATAGAGAGACAGACAGAGACAAAGGGAGGGAGAAAGAGAGAGAGAGGAAGAAAGAGAGAACGAGAGAGAGACAGAGAGACAGAGGCAGAGGGAGGGAGAAAGAGAGAGAGGAAGAAAGAGAGAACGAGAGACAGAGAGACAGACAGAGAGAACGATAGAGAGACAGAGAGACAGAGACAGAGGGAGGGAGAAAGAGAGAGAGAGGAAGAAAGAGAGAACGAGAGAGAGACAGAGAGACAGAGGCAGAGGGAGGGAGAAAGAGAGAGAGGAAGAAAGAGAGAATGAGAGACAGACAGACAGACAGAGAACGATAGAGAGACAGACAGAGACAAAGGGAGGGGGAAAGAGAGAGAGAGAGGAAGAAAGAGAGAATGGGAGACAGAGAGACAGACAGAGAGAACGATAGAGAGACAGAGAGACAGAGACAGAGGGAGGAAGAAAGAGAGAGAGAGAGGAAGAAAGAGAGAACGAGAGACAGACAGAGAGAACGATAGAGAGACAGAGAGACAGAGACAGAGGGAGGGAGAAAGAGAGAGAGAGAGGAAGAAAGAGAGAACGAGAGACAGACAGAGAGACAGGCAGAGGGAGGGAGAAAGAGAGAGAGGAAGAAAGAGAGAATGAGAGACAGACAGACAGACAGAGAACGATAGAGAGACAGACAGAGACAAAGGGAGGGAGAAAGAGAGAGAGAGGAAGAAAGAGAGAACGAGAGAGAGACAGAGAGACAGAGGCAGAGGGAGGGAGAAAGAGAGAGAGGAAGAAAGAGAGAATGAGAGACAGACAGACAGACAGAGAACGATAGAGAGACAGACAGAGACAAAGGGAGGGGGAAACAGAGAGAGAGAGAGGAAGAAAGAGAGAACGAGAGACAGAGAGACAGAGGCAGAGGGAGGGAGAAAGAGAGACAGAGAGGAAGAAAGAGAGAATGAGAGAGACAGACAGACAAACAAACAGAGAGAACGATAGAGAGACAGAGACAGAGGGAGGGAGAAAGAGAGAGAGAGAGAGGAAGAAAGAGAGAACGAGAGACAGAGAGACAGAGGCAGAGGGAGGGAGAAAGAGAGAGAGAGAGGAAGAAAGAGAGAATGAGAGAGACAGACAGACAGAGAGAACGATAGAGAGACAGAGAGACAGAGACAGAGGGAGGGAGAAAGAGAGAGAGAGAGGAAGAAAGAGAGAACGAGAGACAGAGAGACAGAGGCAGAGGGAGGGAGAAAGAGAGACAGAGAGGAAGAAAGAGAGAATGAGAGAGACAGACAGACAGTCAGAGAGAACGAGAGAGAGACAGAGACAGAGGCAGAGGGAGGGAGAAAGAGAGAGAGAGGAAGAAAGAGAAAGAACGATAGAGACAGAGGGAGGGAGAAAGAGAGAGAGAGAGACAGAGAGACAGAGGAAGAAAGAGAGAGAACAAGAGAGACAGAGGGAGGGAGAAAGAGAGAGAGGGAGAGACAGAGGGGGGGAGAAAGAGAGAGAGGGAGAGACAGAGGGGGGGAGAAAGAGAGAGAGAGAAGAGAGAGAGGGAGGAAGAAAGAGATAGAGAGAGACAGAGGGAGGGAGAAAGAGAGAGAGAGAGACAGAGGGAGGGAGAAAGAAAGAGAGACAGAGACAGGGAGGGAGAAAGAGAGAGAGAGAGACTGAGGGAGGGAGGGAGAGATAGGGAGGGAGAAGAGAGAGAGACAGAGGGAGAAAGAGAGAGAGAGACAGAGGGAGGGAGAAAGAGAGAAGAGAGAGAGACAGAGGGAGGGAGAAAGAGAGAGAGAGGAGAGAGAGAGGGAGGAAGAAAGAGAGAGAGAGAGACGGAGGGAGAAAGAGAGACAGAGACAGAGGGAGGGAGAAAGAGAGAAGAGAGAGGAAAGAGAGAGACAGAGAGAGAGACAGGGAGGGAGAAAGAGAGAGAGAGAGACTGAGGGAGGGAGAGACATAGGGAGGGAGAAGAGAGAGAGACAGAGGGAGAAAGAGAGAGAGACAGAGACAGAGGGAGGGAGAAAGAGAGAAGAGAGAGACGGAGGGAGGGAGGGAGAAAGAGAGAGAGGGAGGGAGAAAGAGAGAGAGAGAGGAGAGAGAGAGGGAGGAAGAAAGAGAGCTAGAGAGACAGAGGGAGGGAGAAAGAGAGAGACAAAGGGAGGGAGAAAGAGAAGAGAGAGGAAAGAGAGAGACAGAGAGAGAGACAGGGAGGGAGAAAGAGAGAGAGAGAGACTGAGGGAGGGAGGGATAGATAGGGAGGGAGAAGAGAGAGAGAGACAGAGAGAGGAAGAAAGAGAGAGAGAGACAGGGAGAAAGAGAGAGACAGAGAGAGAGAGAGGGAGAAGAGAGAGACAGAGACAGAGAGAGGGAGAAAGAGAGAGAGAGACAGAGGGAGGGAGAAAGAGAGACAGAGGGAGGGAGAGATACAAAGGGAGGGAGAAAGAGAGAGAGGAGAGAGAGAGAGAGGGAGGAAGAAAGAGAAATAGAGACAGAGGGAGGGAGAAAGAGAGAGGGAGAGAAAGAGAGAATTAATTCACCAGGGCCATCATCCAGTTTGATTGCAAAATCTGGTTTTATGGCACCAGGAAATAAAAAAAAAAAAAAAAAAACTTGGAAAAAGTCCCCATGACTCCATTTACGACGGATTTAATGTTTCCTTCTGGCATTGAAAACCGTCTTCCTGGTGATTCAAGAAATTCCATTTTTCGGGAGGGTTTTTTTCGGCCTGGGGAACTAGAGGGCCGCGCTAACCTCGCCGGCCAAATTTGCGACTTCAGGTAGAGTCCTCGGACTTACGGCCACACTGGAGCCCGAAATGACAGTTGTTAAGCGAGGTCTGGCCCCCGTGTGACAAATTTTCCTGCCGCGTTTGTTAAGTGAGTCACGACAGGCGTTCAATTGGTCGCTCCGTTGTTAAGCGAATCGTTGCCATCACTAAGTTAGACAGCCGGTTGTTAAGCAAATCGGATGGTCAGAAGGTCGCAAATGGGGGACACGGCCGAATTTTGATCGTGGGAGACCCCCCAGCGGTCGTAAGTGTGAAAAAATGGCCCTAAGTCCCTTTTTTTTTTTAGTGGCGTGGTAACTTCAAACAGTCGCTAAACAAACCGTCGTAAGACGAGAACTACCTGTGGTCCAGCTTCGAATTCCCATTGAAGAATTCAACAGCTTAGCTTCAGGTGCCCCAATACACCTAGTCCTCGATTTACAACGGGTTGCTTAGTGACCGTTCCAAGTTACGACGGCACTCAAAAAAAGTGACTTACAGCCGTTTTTCACACTTATGACTGTTGTGGCTCACATGTATGACGGTTGCAGTGTCTTGGGGTTACACAATCCCCTTTTTTTACGACCTTCCAACAAGCAAACTCCACGGGGACGCCAAATTCACCTTAACGTCCGCAGAGATTCGCTTAACGACGGTTAGTAAGAAAGCTTGCGAAACGCGGGCCGAATTCCCTTCCCCGCTGTTCTCGCTTAGCCACAGAAATTGGGGGGGGGGGCCTCCGTTGCAGCCGTACGTCGATGCCTACTTTCTTGAGGACTAGCTCCACGACCGACTTCCCAACTAGTTTGCGGGAAAGGAGGCAGTGTGGAAAATTAACCCGTGGAACTCCTTGCCTCCAGAAGTTGTGAACGCTCCAACACTGGAAGTTTTTTTAAAAGATGTTGCTGGAGAACCGTTTGTCCGAAGTGGTAGGGTTTTCCGGCTTAAGCAAGGGGGTTGGACTAGAGGACCTCCGGGTGTCCCTTCCGACTCTGCGGTTCTATTCTAAGGCTAATCTTGATTGTCGCCGTACTTCAACGCAACGAAATGGGTTATTGGTTAATCTACCTCAGGGGTCTGCAAAGTCGGTTCTTTTAAGACTGGTGGACTTCAACTCCCAGAGTTCCCCAGCCAGCATAGCCCCTCTGAGTGCACCCCATCATTACTGGTTCGTGCGCACCAATCCAAATTGGCTGAATAAGACCTCTGAGTACACCCCATCACTACCGGTTCGTGCGAACCAATCCGAACCTGCTGAATTCCACCTCTGAGTACACCCCATCACTACCGGTTCGTGCGAACCAATCCGAACCTGCTGAATTCCACCTCTGACTGCACCCCATCACTACCAGTTCGTGCGAACCAATCCGAACCTGCTGAATTCCACCTCTGAGTACACCCCATCACTACCGGTTCATGAGAACCAATCCGAATCGGCTGAATTCCACCTCTGACTGCACCCCATCCCTATCAGTTCGTGCGAACCAATCCGAACCGGCTGAATTCCACCTCTGAGTACACCCCATCACTACTGGTTCGTGCGAACCAATCCGAATCGGCTGAATATCACCTCTGAGTACACCCCATCATTACCGGTTCGTGCGAACCAATCCGAATCGGCTGAATATCACCTCTGAGTACACCCCATCACTACCGGTTCGTGCGAACCAAGCCGAACCTGCTGAATTCCACCTCTGAGTACACCCCATCACTACCGGTTCGTGCGAACCAATCCGAATCGGCTGAATTCCACCTCTGACTGCACCCCATCACTACCGGTTCGTGTGAAGCAATCCGAATCGGCTGCATGCCACTTCTGAGTGCACCCCATCACTACCGGTTCGTGCAAACTCTCCAAACCGGCTGAATATCGCCTTTGAGTGCACCCCAATACCATGTTAAATCGGAGATATCCCGGACCGTTTTTGGGGTGGGCAAGACCTTTCGGATTCGCGGAAGGCTTTGGGAATCTCAACGCACTCAAATGTAGGGGCCCAGCTAGGGGGGGTTCAGAGAGCGGAATTTGACTCTGTTGCCCCACTGAGCTAACAAATAGACCCAACTCTTACTCTTTGGCGGAAGCCGTTTGCGCGGAGATTATGCGCTTCCGTGGAGACGTCTGACCCTCGGGATTCCCGGAACGCTTTGGCGACCCCGGAGGGACGTTTCTCACCGTAGACAGACAAAACGTCCAGACACAAAAATCAATCTTCAACCAGACCTGGATTAACTTCACCGCTGTTTACCTAGGATTTACTCGGCAGCCAGAGATTCGGTGGGTGAGCAAACACACCCCTGCGGGAGTTCACACAACCAAGGCCCAAAGACCAACATATCCCATGTTGCCGAGGTATTTGTCGGAGGGGTTTGTCGAAGGCAGCACCTACACATGGCTTTAAGGGATTTGCAGATTATCTGGCCGGCTCATTCTCCCCTACGGATGCTGCCGAACCGATCCGAACCGGCTGAATACCACTTCTCTGTGTCTTTTTCAACCCAACTCTCCTCCACACAACGACGTGTTACAATCGCCATATTTTCAACCTAGATGTCATTTGATTGTTAAAATGAGATGCGGCTTTTAGATTCCTAAATCCCAGACGTACAACCCTTCATTTAACAACGGGGGAAATAGTGTCTTACGATCGGTTCTCGCACTTGCAACCGTCCAGAGATCTCCACAGTCGCAGGACCGGCATCTGGGTGCTTCGGAACGCCAGAGAGTTCCTCGAATGACCACCATTTGTTTTTAGTGACTGTTCGAAGTTGCGAACGGCACCGAACCAAGGGATGTTGGACCACTTTTCACGCTTAACGGCCGTTGTGGTTAATCCCCGTGGTCAAAATTCGGACCATTGACTCATAGTTACGACGGTTGCAGTGTCTAGGGGGAGTGACGGGATTCCCTTTTGCGACCGCCTGACAAGCCAAGTCAATGAATTCACTTAGCAACCATGTTACGCATTGAACTGCAGTGATTCACTTAACAACTGCGGCAAGAAAGGTCGTAAAATGGGGCAAAGCTCACCGAACAACTGTCTCCCTTAGGAACCAACCTTCTGGGCTCCCTTTTGGTCGTACGTTGAGAACTAGCGGTAGTATGCATTGAACGGATAACACTCCCGGGGTTGTACGACTGTCGTGGCAATCTTTCCAGTCGGCGTCCAACAGATGAGAGAAGCAGGATTCGCTTAAGGACCATGTGATTCACTTAAGGACCACGTGATTCACATCACCTTGGCCAAAAGAAAAAGGCATAAAATCCGACCAGATTCCGTTCCTAATCAAGGACCAGTTTCACCATCATCCGAGCCTCCCCTTCTCCAACCAAACCAGGCGCTCCGGAGAAGCCAAGCCAGAAATCTTTCGTCCAATGCCTGAACTCCCTGTATTTTTTATTGACTTTTTCTCGTTTATGGCAGGCACATCCTCGAACCCAGGGAGGTCAAACTCAAAGCCCGCGGGCCAGATCCGGCTCACGATGTCGTCGGATCCGGCCAGAGGTGGCATTCAGCCAGTTGGGACCACTTCCGGCGAACTGGATGCTAATTTTACATCTGGTTCGCCGAATTGGTACTTGCAAGGAGTGGCGGGCCACGCCCCACCTCCTAGGAGTTCCACACGGCCCGTTTTGGATGTCAGGTAAGTGCCGAGGCTCTGGGAGGGGCGAAAAATGGCCCTTCTGGAATCTTCCGAAGCCGAGGGGAGGCTGTTTTCGCCTTCCCGGAGGCTCAAGGAAAGTCTCCGAAGCTTGGGGGGGTAAAAACACCTCCCCCCCCCCCGCCATTGTGGTGCAGATCCGATTGCTAAAATGTTCGAATCCCACCTCTGGTTCCGACTCGCGGGGCTGCCCTGGTCTATCCAACATATACCAGTAGTTTGGGGGATACGAGCTGGCCACGCCCGCCCAGTTGGCCACGCTCTTAAACAAGAGAAGACTGATTGAAAAGTGCTTTCCCGCGAGGGCGTCGGCCTGACCCCGCGTCTCCAGGCATCCGAGAAACGGGGCCGGGCGGGCTCTCGAAATCTGGCAGAGGTGAGAACACCAAATAAGAGAACGCCGAGCGGCGGGAAGACGGGGGGGCGCTTAAGGATCTCTCTCTCTCTCTCTCTTTTCCCCCCCACCCCCCACTTTTCTTTCCGCACAATAGATTATGATTGACCACTTGGGTGACAGAATGGAGTAGTAATTGGACCAGGGGAAGGGAACCTGGCAAGCCAATTTGCCCGGTAAAGCCACAAAATGGCTGGGTGGCTGATTGGCGACGAGGTAAAGAAATTGTGCAAATTATCCGAGTGTGCGCGGACCACGGGGGAACTATTACACCGTTTCCCAGTTTCTCCAGTTGGCTCGCTGGGATGACGGTGGAGGTGCCCGGAAGGGTTCTTCTCTTCGTCCAAGGTCTGCAGCACCCCTTATTCAAAAACTCAACAAGATCTTCAGTTGGGGGGGACGGGGTAAGAGCCCCCCCCCCATCCTGGATTCTGCGGGAGAGATGTCCAAGCGGTTAGGAAGCCCACTCTCGGGCGCATCCACCGGGTCCCCCCAAATATGTTTAAATTTTAATATTTATTTTCAGCACCGAAACAAAACGCACACGGACGACGAAAAATACGTACAATAGAATGGAGAAGAAGAAAAAAAATCTAGGTGCGCAGGCAGTCCCCAACTTACGACCGCAACAGAGGACCGAGTTTCCGCCGCTAAGCAAGACAGTGCCTCGGTGAGTCCTCCCCCCCCCGTTTTACCACCTTCCGTGCCGCCCTTGTGAAGCCAATTGTTAAGTTGGCAACACGGCCGTTAAGTGAGTTCAGCTTCCCCCGTGGAAGGTCGCAAAAAGGGGACTCACGTGATTCGTGCAAACCGTCGTACAGAGGAGTCAGTTGTTAAAGCGAGTTTTTTGCTCCGTTTTGTCACCTTCCTTGCCACCGTTGTAAAGCAACTGTCATAACTATGAGTCAATTGGCCAGGCGTCTGAGTTTTGATCGCATGAACGGTCATAAGAGTGAAAATGGCCATTTTTGGGGGGGGGGGAACACTTTGTAAACACCGAACAGTCACTAAACGAGCTGTCGTAATGCGAGGACTGACTAGCCCCCAACTTGTAACCTTTCATTCTTCCACCATCCGAAGTTTCAATGCCACTGGAAACAAGGGCCTGGCAACCAGTCCTCGCACTTATGACCGTCACATATCCCCCATGGCCACGAGATGAAAATTCAAGTGCTTGGATGTCTTTACGACCGTCGTAGCATCCCGAGGTCACGTGATCGCTCTTGGCGACCTCCCCAGCCGCTTTCCAACAAGCCAAGTCAAGGGTGGGAGCCAGATTCGTTTAATGACCGCATGATTCACTTAACAACTGCAGTGAATCGCTTAATCCCCATGGCCAGAAAAAGGTGTAAATTGGGGGGGGGCAACTCCCTTGAGAATTCTGTCCTCGTTTGTGGTTGCAAAATGAGGACTACCTATATCAAAAATTCACCAAAATGATATAGGGTTTCCTGCATGAGCAGGGGGTTGGACTAGAAGACCTCTAAGGTCCCTTCCAACTCTGTTCTTCTGTTTATTGGCATCTGTAGTGATTTGAGGGTGGGGAGGGAAGGTCCCCCAAAAATCAGGCAGGATTCGTTTAACAACCGTCTTGGTTAACCACAGAAATTCTGCCCTTAAGGGTGGTCGTAAGTCAAGGACCGCATAGAGAGAAAAAATTCAGAGCCAAGTCTCTTGCAAGGAAATATGCGCGCCCCGAGCACTCGGCAATTAAAAGCTCCAATTAACCAACACACGATAGAAAAATCCATTTAAAATCCACCGATCGCGACGTACAATTAACTCAAGATTTAACCTCACCCTCAAAAACTCGGCCGTATCGCTTCCTCGTCTCGTTTTTACACGCTTTCCAAGAAGGGATACCTAGCCGAGGTGCATTCCTTAAACACAGGAAAGAAAAGTAACATTTTGGCACACAATTGCCGTAAAATGACCGACGCGTGCTCGCCAGAACGACAAATTCCATATTTTTTTAAAATGGAATGTAACACAACACCACAATCTAATCAGGCGTGGTATGCACTTACTCTCCCGACCGGCTCGCCAAGGGGAGTCCACGCAGGCGCTCGGTGTTCCTCGCAGGGGCTTGGATCGCGCATGGGCCTTGCCACGCGTGTGCACGGCTTGAAATCGTGCCTAAATAGGACAGCATAGAGCCGGGCGAACCGATACATACCGGCTGAATCTTATTTTATTTTTTTATTTTATTCAAATTTATACCCCGCACCTTCTCCCAAAAAGGACCCAGGGCGGCGCACAGCAAATTTAAAAACAATACAAATATAACAAAAAATATAAAAATTTTAAAAAGCTATTATATCCATGCCCTGTGCTAAAATCGTATAAACCCCCCCCCCCCCCGATTAAAATCTATCTAAAACAGTCAAAACGGTGGGTTATGCTAGGCCGGCTTGTTGGAAAAGGTGCGTTTTAAGACGCTGGCGGAAGAGGCGGAGGTCTGAGATGGTGCGTAGTTCGGGGTGCAAGTCGTTCCAGAGGGTAGGGCCCGCCACAGAGAAGGCCCTTCCCCTGGGCGTCGCCAACCGGCATTGCCCGGCCGACGGCACCCTGAGAAGGCCCTCTCTGTGGGAGCGGATCGGTCGAAGGGATGTATGGGGCAGAAGACGGTCTCGCATGTAGCTAGGCCCCAAGCCATGGAGCGCTTTGAAGATGGTCGTCAGAACCTTGAAGCGCACCCGAAAGGCCACAGGCAGCCAATGCAGCTCGCGCAGAAGAGGTGTTATGTGGGAGTGCCTAGAGGCTCCCATAATCACCGCAGCCGCATTCTGGACTAACTGCAGCTTTCGAGTGCACCTCAAGGGAAGCCCCATGTAGAGAGCATTGCAGTAGTCAAGCCGGGATGTCACGAGCGCTTGAGTGACTGTGCGGAGGGCAGCCCGGTCCAGTAAGGGGCGCAATTGGCGCATCAGGCGTACCTGGTAAAATGCCCTCCTGGCCACGGCCGTCACATGGTCCTCCATGGACAGCAGGGAATCCAGGAGGACACCCAAATTGTGCACCCTCTCCACGGGGGCCGGTATTTCGCCCCCAATGGCCAGAGTTGGAGTAATCTGGCTGAACCGGGGTGCCGGGAACCACAGCCACTCGGTCTTGGACGGGTTGAGCTTGAGTTTGTTACTACCCATCCAGATCCGTACGGCCTCCAAACACCGGGACAACACCTCGGCGGCATCCTTGCGGTGGTCTGGGGTGGATATGTACAACTGAGTGTCGTCAGCGTACAGATGGTATCCCACCCCAAAACCACGGATGATCTCGCCCAGCGGATTCATATAGGTGTTGAACAGGAGGGGCGAGAGGACCGACCCCTGAATCTAACCTCCTTCATTTTGTTGTTGGACTTCTAGGCAGAGACGGATTTTATTACCCAAGCGAGAAAGTTTGGAGAGGGGGAAAGACCAGATCCTAATAGATTACTGGTAGTCCTTGATTTACAACAATTCATTTAGTGACCGTTCGAAGTCTCAACGGCACTCCGGAAAGCAACGACGGATCGTTTTTACAACCGTTGCTGCCATCCCCAGTTAGTGACCATTCAAAGTTATAACGGTATGGGGGTTGAGAAATGGGCTTTAGGCCCGATTTTCATGCTTTACGAGGCGCTCGGCAACTGGCTCATATTTACGACGGTCGCAGTGTCCAAGGGGACGGGTCCCGTCACCCCCATTTTGAGACCTCCTGACGAGCCAAGTCCACGGGGGAGCCGGCTTCACTTAACGGCGGTATGACGACGTTAACCACAGCAGCAATTCACCAAACAACTCGGACGAGAAAGTTCGTTCAAACGGGGTCAACGATCTCAAGGGTTAAAATCAGTCCTAAGTTTAAAAAAATGTTCCCAGTGCCGTCGGGCCTCCCCGCCGTCACTAAACGAACCGTTGTAAGCCGAGCTATACTGCCTGTATAGCTGGATTTGGCTTTCAATTGATCTCGGGCTGGCGAGGTGACGTTTCAATCCAAAATATTCCGCGAAATCCAGCCGCTGCGCTTTGATGGGCGAGGGCTTCTAAGTGTCGGTGTGTTTTTGTGTGTCAATTGTGCGGCTTTTTCGGACTGATGTTGATTCTTAGTGACGGCTGCTTTGGCCGGGGTAATTCCCGACAATAACTAGCACAACGCTCAAGGCAAAACAGAGACGCTTCTTAAATCCGGTCAGCAGAAAAAACTCCCGAATCTCCTTCGCTGGGATCCAGAAATGGACACCTGGATGAGGGTTAGAACATCTGGCTTGGTTCACAGTCCCAGCAGCCGGGGAAAAGATGGGCGTTGTAGTCCCAGAATCTGGAGGGCATCGAATTGGCAGGAACGGTCGAACTGTCTCCTTCCTTCGGTTACACCAGAGTTTCTCCAAGTTGGTGGCTTTAAGACCGGTGGGCTTCAACTCCCAGAATCCCCCAGCCAGCCATTGTAGGGTAACTTCCTTAATAGACGGTGGGTATGCAGGAAGCCTAATATATCTTGACTTCAGCAAAATGGGGGGGAAAAGAGAGCTGGGTGGGGAATTCTGGGAGTTGAAGTCCATAGGTCTTAAATCAGGGGTCTCCAACCTTAGTAAGTTTAAGCCTGGTGGACTTCAACTCCCAGAATCCCCCAGGCAGTCATGTAGGGTAACTTCCTTAATAGATGGTGGGTATGCAGGAAGCATAATATATCTTGACTTCAGCCAAGGGGAAGAAAGAGCTAGCTGGGGAATTCTGGGAGTTGATGTCCACATATCTTAAATCAGGGATCTCCAACTAGGGCCACTTTAAGACCGGTGGACTTCAACTCCCAGAATTCCTCAGTCAGTGATAGAGGGTAACTTCCTTAAGAGACGGTGGGGATGCAGTAAGCATAATATATCTTGACTTCAGCCAAGTGGGAGGGGAAAAAAGCTGGCTAAGGAATTCTGGGAGTTGAAGTCCACCGGTCTTAAATCAGGGGTCTCCAACCTTGGTAAGTTTAAAGCCTGGTGGACTTCAACTCCCAGAATTCCCCAGCCAGCCACATAGAATAACTTCCTTAATAGACGGTGGGTATGCAGGAAGTGTAATATATCTTGACTTCAGCAAAGTGGGAGGGCAAAAGAGCTGGCTGGGGGATTCTGGGAGTGAATTTCCGGGATCAAAATCCCAGACACTCGCATTTATGACGGTCGCCGTCTCCTGGGGTAACGTGATCCCATTTTGCGGCCTCCTACCAGCAATTTGCTTCACAACCGAATTATCAACGTAGCAGCTGCAGGGATTCACTTAGCGACGGTGTCAAGAAAGATCGTTAACATGGGGCAAACATCACTACGCAACTCTCCCGCTTAGCGAGAGTCGGGCGCTTAGCCAATGGCTCCTATTTATGACGGTCGTAGCATCCCAGGCTCATATACCGGTCGTCCTCGACGTACGACCACAACCGAGCCTCGAATTTCTCTTGTTAAGCGGGACCTCTGTGAAGCGAGCTTTGCCCCATTTTGCGAGCTGCCTTGCCCCCGTTGTTAAGTGAAGCAAATGAGTACCACCGGGTTGTTAAGTGAATCTGGCAAAGCCCCCCACTGACTTTGCTCGGCGGAAGGTCACCAAAGGAGTATCGCGAGGCCCCGGGACCCTGCGACCGTCATAAATACGAGTCAGTCGCTAAACACCCAAATTGGGATCACGAGGATGCTGCCCCAGTCGTAAGTGTGAAAAACGGTCCTGTCCGTTTTTATTAGCGCTGTTGTAACTTTGAACGGTCATTAAACATAAAACGGCGAATCTCAGAAAAAAACATAGATGCTTTCATATCAAAGATACAGCTGCTCTACATATGAACAATATGTAATTTTTCTTTTTTGTAGATTTACGGCCCTCGCTTTGGCATGATCTAAAGCCCCAAATTCGAGAGGGAGAGGGAGAAGGAGAGGGAGAGAGAGAGAAAAGACACATAGAGAAAGAGAGAGAGAGAAAGAAAAGCAGAGAGAGACAGAGAAAGAAAGAGAAAAAGAAAAACAGAGAAAGAGAGAAAGTGAGAGAGATAAAGGGAGAGAGAGAAATACAGAGAAAGAAAGAGAGAGAGAAAGAGAGAAAGAAAAGCAGAGAGAAAAAGACAGAAAGAAAAAAGAACAGAGAGAGAGAGAGAGAGAAAGAGAGAGGGAGAGAGAGAAAGGCAAAGAAAGAAAGGAAGAGAAAGACAAGAGAGAGAGAGAGAAAGACAGAGAGAGAGAAAGAAAAACAGAGAGGGAGAGAAAGAGAGAGAGATAAAGGGAGAGAGAGAGAAAGGTAGAGAAAAAAAGAAAGGCAGAGAGGAAGGCAGAGAGAGAGAAAGACGAGAGAAAGAGAGAAAGCAAAGCAGAGACAGAGAGAAAGACAGAGAAAGAAAGAGAAAAAGAAAAACAGAAAGAGAGAGAGAAAGGGAGAGAGATAAAGGGAGAGAGAAAGAGAAAGAAAGGAGAGAGAGAAAGAAAGAGAGAGAAAGAAAAGCAGAGAGAAAGACAGACAGAAAGAGAAAAAGAAAAACAGAGAAAGAGAGAGAAAGGGAGAGAGAGAAAGGGAGAGAGAAAGAGAAAGAAAGAGAGAGAGAGAGAGAGAAAGAAAAGCAGAGAGACAGAAAGAAAGAGAAAAAGAAAAACAGAAAGAGAGAGAGAAAGTGAGAGAGATAAAGGGAGAGAGAAAGAGAAAGAAAGGAGAGAGAGAAAGAAAGAGAGAGAAAGAAAAGCAGAGAGAAAGACAGACAGAAAGAGAAAAAGAAAAACAGAGAAAGAGAGAGAAAGTGAGAGAGATAAAGGGAGAGAGAAAGAGAAAGAAAGAGAGAGAGAGAGAGAGAAAGAAAAGCAGAGAGACAGAAAGAAAGAGAAAAAGAAAAACAGAGAAAGAGAGAGAGAGAAAGAGAGAGAAAGCAAAGCAGAGAGAGAAAGAGAGAGAGATAAAGGGAGAGAGAGAAATACAGATAAAGAAAGAGAGAGAGAAAGAGAAAGAAAAGCAGAGAAAAAGACAGAAAGAAAGAAAAAGAACAGAGAAAGAGAGAGTAAGACAGAAAGAGAGAGAGAGGGAAAAAACAGAGTGAGAAAAAGCAAAGCAGAGAGAGAGAGAAAGAGAAAAAGAAAGACAGAGAAAGAAAGGAGAGAGAGAGAAGAAAAGAAAAGAAATTTTTTTGTAAACCAGGACAGTTTTTATAAGAAGAGACAATGAAGCATCTAAAAAGGCTTATATATATATATATATATATATATTTCTCTCTCTCTCTGTGTGTGTGTGTGTGTGTGTACATATATATATATATATATATATATATATATATATATATATATATATATATATATATATATATATATATATATATATATATATATATATGTATATATATATATATATATAAGAGCTATGTATATGTATATATATATATATAAGAGCTATGTATATGTATATATATATATATAAGAGCTATGTATATGTATATATATATATATAAGAGCTATGTATATGTATATATATATATATAAGAGCTATGTATATGTATATATATATATATAAGAGCTATGTATATGTATATATATATATATAAGAGCTATGTATATGTATATATATATATATAAGAGCTATGTATATGTATATATATATATATAAGAGCTATGTATATGTATATATATATATATAAGAGCTATGTATATGTATATATATATATATAAGAGCTATGTATATGTATATATATATATATAAGAGCTATGTATATGTATATATATATATATAAGAGCTATGCCTGGAGGCCTTTTTTTCTCTTTTGTGCGTGGAAGATAATGTGGTTTTCCCCCCCTTCAAATGGGCAGGAAACCCACTTTGAAAAGCCAGCTGAAGGCGGAAGAGGCCGAGGGCTTTCCAGGCGTTTGCAGCTGGATCTGTCTTTGGGTATCACCTGTGAGCAGATGTGCCCCACCTGAAGCCCATTAGAGGGTCTCCCTCCAGCTTTCCCAGGGAGAGAGGGAAGGAGGGAAGGACGGAGGGAGGGAGAGAGAGAGACTCTCGAGAGCTTTTGAAAAGCTCAATTTTTCCTTTATTTAAAATCGAAAATGAAGGACTAGGGACTTATTACAAAAGATTCTCCCTGTCTCTTTCTCTGTTTTTCTTTTTCTCTTTCTTTCTCTGTCTTTCTCTCACTCTTATTCTTTCTTTCTCTTTCTTTCTTTCTTTCTTTCTTTCTTTCTTTCCCTGTTCCTCTCTTTGTCGTCCTGTTTTCTTTTTCTCTGTCTTTCTCTTTCTCCCTCTCTGCTTATCTTTTTCTCTCTGTGTCTTTTTCTCTCTCTTGTTCTCTTTCTCTGCTTTTCTTTTTCTCTTTCTTTCTCTCTTTCTCTCTGAGTGTGTCTTTCTCTTTCTTTCTTTCTTTCTTTCTTTCTTTCCTTCTTTCTTTCTCTCTCTCTCTCTCTGTTTTCCCTCTGTCTTTCTCTGACTTTTTCGTTCTATTTCTCTTTTTTCTGTCTTTCTCCCTCTCTGCTTTTCTTTTTCTGTCTTTTTCTCTCTCTCTCTCTCTTTCTCTCTCTCTCTCTGTTTTTCTCTCTGTATCTTTCTCTCTTTGTGTTCTTTTTCTCTCTTTCTCTCTTTTTCTTTCTCTTTCTCTGTTTTTCTCTCTGTCTTTCTCTGTTTTTCCTTTTCTCTTTCTTTCTTTCTTACTCCCTCTTTGCTTTGCTTTCTCTCTCTCTCGCTTTCTTTCTCTCTCTCTTTCTCTCACTCTCTTTGTTTCTCTGTCTTTCTCTGTGTGTGTTTCTTTCTCTCTCTCTCTCTCTCTCTCTCTGGCTTTTTCCCTTATCAGGAAGATGCTGAATTCCCTGTACCATTAAATGCTTTTTTTTAAAAAACCTCTCGGAAATTCCCCCTTTTTTTAGATGGGGATGGGTGGTAACAAACTCAAGCTCAACCCATCCAAGACCGAGTGGCTGTGGTTTCCGGCACCCCGGTTCAGCCAGGTAAGTCCAACTCTGGCCATTAGGGGCGAACAACTGGCCCCCGTGGAGAGGGCGCGCAACTTGGGCGTCCTCCTGGATTCCCGGCTGTCCATGGAGGACCATGTGACGGCCGTGGCCAGGGGGGCGTTCTATCAGGTACGTCTGATACGCCAATTGCGCCCCTTACTGGACCGGGGGGCCCTTCGCACAGTCACTCAAGCACTTGTGACATCCCGGCTGGACTACTGCAATGCTCTCTACATGGGGCTTCCCTTGAGGTGCACTCGAAGGTTGCAGTTAGTCCAGAATGCAGCCGCGCGGGTGATTATGGGAGCCACTAGATGCTCCCACATAACACCGATCCTGCGCGAGCTGCACTGGCTACCTGTGGCCTTTCGGGTGCGCTTCAAGATTCTGACGACCATCTTCAAAGCGCTCCATGGCTCGGGGCCTAGTTATATACGCGACCGCCTCCTGCCCCATACATCCCTTCGACCGATCCGCTCCCACAGAGAGGGTCTTCTCCAGGTACCGTCGACCAGGCAATGCTGGTTGGCGACGCCTAGGGGAAGGGCCTTCTCTGTGGCGGGCCCTGCCCTTTGGAACGACCTACCCCCCGACCTACGCACCACCTCGGACCTCCGCCTCTTCCGCCAACGTCTCAAGACTTATTTATTCCAACAAGCCGGCCTAGCATAACCCCCCGTTTTCTGACTTTTAAATGTGGATAAATTTTAAATTCTTAGGGTTTTATAATGGGTTTTAGCACGGGATAGAATTTAATAGTTTTTTAATGATATATTTTTGTATTTTGTATGGTTTTTAATATTGCCTGTGCGCCGCCCTGGGTCCTTGCAAGGAGAAGGGCGGGGTACACATTTAATAAAATAAAAAAATAAAAATAGATAGATAGATAGATAGATAGATAGATAGATAGATAGATAGATAGATAGATAGATAGATAGATAGATAATTAGGAAAGTAGATTAGATAGATAGAGAGAGAATTAGGATAGATAGATAGATAGATAGATAGATAGATAGATAGATAGATAGATAGATAGATAGATAGATAGATAGATAGATAGATAGATAGATAGGCATAAAATAAAATAACAACAAATCAAAAAATGCCCAGCAACCGTTTGCCTTAAAAGCCAAAACAAGAAAAAATAAATAAAAATGAAAAATTGGGGGCTCGGATGAATAAGACGCCGCAAATCAACTCAAAAAGCCGGGAGGGAAAGGAAAGAAAGGAGGGAGGGAGAAAAAAACAAGAACGACAAAACCAATTTGCAAACCGTGGTTAAAATCCCGCGGAATCCAAGCCCTGCAGTTCTCAGCCACCCAAACGGCACATTTTGGGGAGCCTCGAAAGGATGCATTTCGAGCCCCCTTGAAAACATCTGTACAATTTTTAAAAAAGGAACCTCTCTTCCTCCCCCCCTTCCTCCTTTTGTTCGTGATTGGAGAGTTGGAAGGATTGCCGTAAAAGAAAAACCAACGAAGAACAAAAAAGGTTAAAAAAAAAAAAAGCGAGGCAAAAAATTGAATTTGGTTTGCAGAAGGAACGGTGGGAAAGCGTTTCCTTGCAATCCATCCCAAGCCAGAAGTCCAGAACCAGAAATGCAATTGGTCCTCCACTTACGACCGTTTTGTTTAATGACGACGGCCCGGGAAAACGGGATTGAGGATCGCTTTTCACGCTTCGCCACCGTTGCCGCTGATCAACGTTCGGGCAACGGGATGCATTGGTGACGGGGTCGAAACGTCTCCCCGACCCACCCTGGATTTGCTTAAGGAGCACACGGTTCGCTTAAGGATGACGGCGGCGACTCACTTAACGACCCTGGGGGAAATGGGGAGGGTTTCCAGGCAGGCCCCGTTGTAGCGTCTGAGGTTCTCGGTGGCCATTTGCAACTTTTCCAGTCACTGTTCAAAAACAAGCTAAGTTAAGGGGAGGGGAGAAGCTGGGTTCGCTTAACGACCCAGTGATCCGCTTAGTGACAGCAGTGGTTCGTTCTCAACTGAAGCGATTCGCTTAGCAACCGTAATGATTCGCTTAGCAACGGTGACAAAGAAGGTTGTGATAAGGTTTTCTTTCTTTCTTTCTTTCTTTCTTTCTCTTTCTTTCTTTCTACTTTCTTTCTTTCTTTCTTTCTACTTTCTTTCTTTCCTTTTGTTCTCCTTCCCATCTCTCCTTTTTTCCTTCCTTCCTTCCTTCCTCAGTGGAGAGGAAAGTAAGGTTTTACCTTTCCTTCCTTCCGTCTCTTTCTTTCTTTCTTTCTTTCTTTCTCTTTCTTCCCTTCTTCCTTCCATTTCTTCTTCCCATTTCCCTTCCTTCCTTCCCTCCCTCCTTTTTTCCTTCTGTCCTTCCTTCCTTCCTCAGTGGAGAGGAAAGTAAGGTTTTACCCTTCCTTCCTTCCTTCTCTTTCTTTCTTTCTTTCTCTTTCTTCCCTTCTTCCTTCCTTTTCTTCTTCCCATTTCCCTTCCTTCCTTCCTTCCCCCTTTTTTTCCTTCTGTCCTTCCTTCCTTCCTCAGTGGAGAGGAAAGTAAGGTTTTACCCTTCCTTCCTTCCTTCCTTTCTTTCTTTCTTCCCTTCTTCCTTCCTTTTCTTCTTCCCATCTCCCTTCCTTCCCTTCGTTCCTTCCTTTTTCCTCTGTCATTCCTTCTTTCTTTCTTTGTGTCTTCTTCCTTCCTTCCTCCTTCCTTTTTTTCTTTCTTTTTTCTTCCCTTCCCTTTCTCTCTCTCTCTCTCTCTTTCTTTCTTTCCTCTCTCCCAAAGGGGCTTTTCTTCAAGAGGCAACTGAATGTTTGGGTTTTTCCTTTGAAGAGCTTTCACTTCTCCTATGAGAAGCTTCTTCAGCTCGACTGGATGGTGGGTAAGGGAAGGATTTATACTCCGTGCAGACCTTCCTTCCTTCCTTCCTTCCTTCCTTCCTTCCTTTCTTTTTTCTCCCCTTCCCTTCTCCCTCCCCACCATCTTTCTCACCAACATCCTAGAAGATAGGCTCAAGATCCAGAAGGATCTAAACAGACTTGAACCCAGGGCCCTATCTAACAAAAGGAAATTCAGCGGGGAGAAAAGTGAAGTTTTTACACTTATACCAGGAAAACCAAATATATATATATACAGATCAGGTGAAACGTAGCTCAATAGTAGTAACGGCGAGGGGGATCTGGGAGTCCCTAGTAGGCAACCACTGACGTGTAAGTTAGGAGTGGAAGCCCAAACAGCAATCCTAGGCTGTATGAACGGAGGGACAGAATCAAGACCACGTGAAGGGTTAAGACCACTTTACAAGGCCTTGGTAAGTCCCCAGAATTCCCTAGTCCGCCGTGCCTGTTTTTTTTGTCATGGCGGAGAGATCGCAGAGGGAGGGATTAGAAGAGAGGAAGCGAACCACAATGGGGATAGATATCACGTGAAGGGTTAATCCCACTTTACGAAGCCTGGATAAGGCCCCAGAATTCCCCATTTCTGTATTTTTCCTCCCATCCCCTAGAATGGAGAGATGGCAGAGGGAGGGATTAGAAGAGAGTAAGCCAACCACAATGGAGATAGATATCACGTGAAGGGTTAATACCACTTTACGAAGCCTTGATGAGGCCCCAGAATTCCCCATTACTGTATTTTTCCTCCGATCCCCTAGAATGGAGAGATCGCAGAGGGAGGGATTAGAAGAGAGTAAGCGAACCACAATGGGGATACATATCACGTAACGTGTGAATAGCACTTCCTAAGGCCTTGGTAAGACCATACTCAAAAACACAGCATCCAATTTGGGTCACCAGGGTGTAAATAAGATGTAGGGACTCTGGAAAGAGTGCAGAGAAGAGCAAGAAAGAGGATGAGGGGACTGGAGGCTAAAATTATAGGAGGAACGGTTGCAGGAACTGGGTAGGTCTCGTTTAATAGAAAGAAGGACTAGGGGGGGACACGGTCGTATCTTCCGATAGTTGAGAGGCTTCCCCAAAGAAGAGGCGGGGTGGGTGGGTGTCAAATTATTCTCCAAAGCCCCAGAGGACAAGGAGCAACCGATGGAAACGAATCCAGGAGAGAAGCAACGTAGAACGAAGGAGAAACTCGCAAACAGGGAGGACCGTTAACCCGTGGGACAGCTTGCCACCAGAAGTTGCGAATGCTCCCACACTGGGAGTTTAGAAGAAGATGTTGGATAACCCTTTGTCTGAAGCGGCGTAGGGTTTCCTGCCTAGGCAGGGGAGGGAGGTCAGACTAGAAGACCTCCGAAGGTCCCTTCCGACTCATTCGGATAAAATCCTCCAAAATCTGAGACCGCAAAAGACGGATTGTTGCCAATTTTTGTGTCTCTTTTCAAGCTGGTTTGGGCAGGGGGGGTTCTCCCTCCCGCCTCTCCATCCCACTCCCCGGGACCTTCCCCAGATGGGGGCCGAAATATGTCCAGTTGTTCTTTCTTTCTTTCTTTCTTTCTTTCTTTCTTTCTTTCTTTCTTTCTTTCTTTCTTTCTTTCTTTCTTTCTTTCTCTGTCTTTCTCTTTCTCTCTCTGTCTTTCTCTCTCTCTCTGTTTGTCTTTCTCTGTTTTTCTTTCTCTCTGTCTTTTTCTCACTCTCATTCTCTCTCTCTCTCTTTCTTTCTCTGTTCCTCTCTCTTGTCTTTCTGTTTTTCTTTTCCTCTGTCTTTTTCTCTCTTTCTCTCTCTCTCTGTTTTCTCTGTCTTTCTTTTTCTTAGTCCTGTCGACAAAGAAGTGCAGCTTTGGAGTGTGTGTGTGTGTGTGTGTGTGTTGTGTAAAAAAAAATCAATTTGTAATAGACTCGGCGGGGGGTAAATTTTAACCTGCGATTAAAATGTTAATCGATTAATCGCGTCGGTCTCGGTGCGCCGAGCGGGCGAGAGGAATCGAGCGGGGAACAATTGCGCAAGTGTGGAAGCCACCCTCCCCGAAAAAAGTGGCTACACACCACCTTCGAAGATCCCACCCACCCCCGGCCGCCTCCGCTCCCATCCGGGCAGCGCCACTGGATGTGGACGATGGCTGTTGTAGTCTGCGGCTCTCTCTCTCTCTCTCTTTCCTCCTCTTCCAAGCAGGGCAATTACAAATTGGACCGCCCCACGTTCTACGCTCCGCAAACTCGACCCATCTAAACAGGGTGGGCTTCGGCTCCCAGGTTTCCCTTCCCCGATGTCTCGCTTAGCGGCGGGGAAAGTTGGGAGCTCGGTTACGGTCGTAAAGAGGAGGACGGCCTGGTTTCTGTTCTTCTCCGCTCGCGGCAAAGAAAAGAAAAAACCCCACTATTATTTGCAATTATTTTCTTTTTTTGCAAGTTTGGGAATGTCTGCACCCCGGGACCCCTGACCTCTGACCTCAATGAACAAAAGACCCCCCCCAGCTAACTGGGAAAAATCCTCGCAAACAAAACATATTCTTTCTTTTTTTCTTTCTTTCTTTCTCCCATGCCACAAATTTCAGAAGAGGAAAAAAAATCGTCGTTTTTCTCTGGCTTGGAGAGGAAGATTATAGCATGGAATAATTATAGGTCTTCTGGAGAGACCGCAGAGATCATCCAATCTGACCCCCTCGGTACCGCCGGGGCAGGCTGGGTCACGGCCAGGCCCTGCAGAGGAGATGAAGGACCAATGGGAAGGGAGGGGAGGTTGGGGAGGGGGGGTAGCGGTGGAGACAAGCCGCCATTGGGAGAAACGACCGTGGGCTCACGAGAAGCCGAGGTGAAGCGAAGTGGCCTCCCGACAGAAACCTTCTTCCTGGGGGCACAAAGTGAAGTGGGTGGAAATTGGCGGGTTTTCCTAAGGGGCGAGAAGGGAGCTTTTCCTGCCTCTCTGGAAAAGAGAGAGAGAGAGAGAGAGAGAGAGAGAGAGAGAGAGAGAGAGAGAAGACTGACAGACAGACAGACATGATAGATGGATGGAGGGATGGATGGAGAGAGGGGGAGAGAGGGATGGATGGATGGAGAGAGAGGGAGAGAGGGATGGAGGGATGGATGGAGCGAGGGGGAGAGAGGGATGGATTGATGGAGAGAGAGGGAGAGAGGGATAGATGGATGGATGGATAGATATAGATTAAATAGAAGATAGATAGATAGATAGATAGATAGATAGATAGATAGATAGATAGATAGATAGATAGATAGATAGATAGAGAGAGAGAGAGAGAGAGACAGACAGACAGACAGACAGACAGACATGATAAATAGATGGCTGGATGGAGAGAGGGGGAGAGAGGAATGGATGGATGGAGAGAGGGGGAGAGAGGGATGGATGGAGAGAGAGGGAGAGAGGGATGGAGGGATGGAGGGAGAGAGAGGGATGGAGGGATAGATGGAGAGAGAGGGAGAGAGGGATGGATGGATGGAGAGAAGGGAGAGAGGGATAGATGGATGGATGGATGGAGAGAGGGAACGATGGATGGATGGATGGATGGAGAGAGAAGGAGAGATGGATAGATGGATGGATGGATGGATATAGATTAAATAGAAGATATAGATATATAGATAGATAGATAGATAGATAGATAGATAGATAGATAGATAGATAGATAGATAGATAGATAGATAGATAGACAGATTGAAAGATAGAGGGAGAGGAAGAGAGATACATACATACATATATACATACATACAGATTAAATATAAGACACAAACAGACAGACAGATAGATAAAGATATAGATTAAATAGAAGGTAGATATAGATTAAATAGAAGACAGACACACAGATAAATTAAATAGATATAGATTAAATAAATAGATAGATAGATAGATAGATAGATAGATAGATAGATAGATAGATAGATAGATAGATAGATAGATATTAAATAGAAGACAGAGAGATAGATAGATAAATATAGATTAAATAGATAGATAGATAGATAGATAGATAGATAGATAGATAGATAGATAGATAGATAGATAGATATAGATTAAATAGAAGACAGACAGATAGGTAGATTAAATAGATATAGATTAGATTGATCGATCAATCGATCGATAGATAGACAGACCTAAAGAAGAAAAGAGAATGGAGAAAAGAGGGGAAACAGAGAAAATTGGCACCAACTGAAACGTACAGGCAGTCCTTGACTTACGACCATTCATTTAGTGACCGTTCGAAATTGCAACTGCACCGAAAAAAGTGACTCAGGATCATTTTTCACACTTAACGACCATCGCAGTGTCTCTGGGGTCGCGTGGTACAAATTCACATGCTTGGCAACTGACTCGTATTTATGACGGTCGTAGTGATCCCGGGGTCAGGCGAGTCCCCTCTTGCGACCTTCTGAGGAGCAAAGTCAACAGGGGAGCCCGATTCGCTTAACGGCCACACGACCCAATTAACAACCGCAGAGATGCATTGAACCACCACGGGCCAAAAAAAAAAAAGTCATAAAACAGCAACGTCATCAAATAGCAACAGAAATGTGGGAGGCTCGTTTGTAAGCCAAGGACTCTCAATACGAGCAAGTCAACCGAATTGGTGCTAGCTTTATTCATCTCACATTTATTGTCCGCGCACATACGGATTTAATTTTGGGGAAGGTGCAACTTTTCCCGATTTTTAATTATTATTATTTTTTTTGCGCTAACGTTGCGGACTCTGGAAAGGAACGTTGTGTAACTATGAATTTTGGTGCATGCGCGTTTGCTCGGGAGTGTCACACACACCCGAGAGAGGTGGGATTCACACCACACGCCGCCGGAGCTGTGGAAGCGAAGAGTGGGGGGGAAACGAGAACAATGCTCGGCGCCTGAGATAAACGGCAAACACCTCTGACACCTCGACATCTGTTTGCCGAGGAATGGCAGGTGAGCGTCTTCGAGAGGAAGGAAATGTTTTCACACCTAGGCATGTGTGGCTGCTCTTCACTGTCGGGTTGCGACTTTGCCGCTGTGTCATCTGCTGGCTCAGGAGGAGTTGTGAAGGACCCGTTCCTTGGAAGCTCTTCTGGAAAGGATCAAGAAAAGCCAATGGTGATTTTGGAACATTGTCTTGAGAACTTGTTTTCATGAAGACCAGGGGTCTCCAAACTTCAAGGTGGAACATCACCTTGAGAACTTGTTTTCATGAAGACCAGGGGTCTCCAAGTTTCAAGGTGGAGCATCATCTTGAGAACTTGTATTCATGAAGACCAGGGACTCCAAACTTCAAGGGGGAACATCACCTTGAGGACTTGTATTTATGAAGACCAGGGGGCTCCAAGCTTCAAGGTGGAGCATCATCTTGAGAACTTGTATTCATGAAGACCAGGGGGCTCCAAGTTTCAGGGTCGAGCATCGTCTTGAGAACTTGTATTCATGAAGACCAGGGGTCTCCAAGTTTCAGGGTCGAGCATCGTCTTGAGAACTTGTATTCATGAAGACCAGGGGTCTCCAAGTTTCAAGGTGAAACATCACCTTGAGAACTTGTATTCATGAAGACCAGGGACTTCAAGCTTCAAGGTGGAGCATCATCTTGAGAACTTGTTTTCATGAAGACCAGGGGTCCCTTTGAAGGGACCTTCTCAAAAAACGTTGAGATGATTATTGTGAAGTCCCGATTGCAGCCATCATCTGGAGCTCTTCTCTGTGGACACCTTCCATTATCTTCATGTGGACCACCGTACCTCAAACTCGACGATGTTAAGATTGGTGGAGTTCAGCTCCCAGAACTTTGACGCCCACCCATCTTAACATCACCAAGTTTGAGAAACAGTGGTCTCCATGAAGATAATGGAAGGTGTCCACCACCGAGTTGGGTGGTGTCCACAGAGAAGAGGTCCAAATGTTGGCTGCAACCGGGACTTCACAACAACCATCTCAACCTTTTTTGAGAAGGTCCTTCTAAGGGTTCCAGAAACATTTTTGGAAAACCACCAGGTTCTTGAGAAGACCTTCTGGAGAAGATCTCTGATTCTTCAAGAAGGCCAAAACCAACATCTTCAGAAGACCAACAGTTGAATCTCAAGTCTGCTCAGGTCTTGCTTACGGTCAAAGATTTGGCTGACCTATCGGATCAACGATTTGCTGTAGGCCAGAAGAAAGAACACCCCCCCTCCAAAAAAAGAACAATTTCCAAAGTTTTTGGGGGGGGGTGAGTAGTCCTTGAGTTACGACCACAAGTGAGACAGCCAACATTTCTGTTGCTAAGTGAGACAATTCAATGAGTTTCGCCCGATTTTTACGATCTTTCTCGCCACCGGCATCAAGCACTGCAGTTGTTCCGTCAGTAACACGGTCGTTAAGTGAATCCAACTTCCCCCTCGACTTGGCTGGTTAGAAGGTCATAAAAGGGGATCGCGTGACCCACTGCCCCCCCCCCACTGTCTGGGACGCTGCGACCGTCATAAATACGAAACCAGTTGCCAAGCGCCTGAATTTTGATTGTGTGATCCCGGGGATGTTGTTGCAACCGTCGTAAGTGTGAAAAACGGTTGTAAGTCGAGGACTGACCTGGCCATAAAACAGAAAGTCCCGTCGTCGTCCCCCCAAATGAGATGGAGCGACGTAAACTGAGCGTTGCCATCTGACCGGCATTTTCCAGAATTTTACGTGGTAATGCAAGAAAGAAAACTCTAGACAGTTTTCCATACAGCCGGTCCTCCTTTTACGACTGTAAAGCCCTGGGGATTAATTGCTGCAGTTGTTAAGTGAACCGCGTGGTCGTTAAGTGAATCCAGCTTCCCACACATCAACGCAGCGTGTTGGAAGCCGGCCGGGGGAGGTCGCAACGGGCGATCACGTGACCCCAGGAGACTGCATCCGTCGTAAAAGACATTTACGACGGTTCCTAAGCGTTCCAATTTTGATCCCGCGACGGTCGTAAGTGTGAGGACCGATCGCCTTTTGTTAGGGTCATTGTGACGTTGAATGAGGGGTGCAGGGCCTAGAGATGGAGCTCTTGGCTCACAATCTGGAGGCTGGGAGTTCAATCCTAGGAAGAGGCAGATATTTCTCTCTCTGGGCACAATGAGAATTTATCTGCCGAACAAAACTCCGTCCTGGCAACAGGGAAACGCAGCCGGCCAGTAAAAAACACTCTGCTATCTCCATTCAGTTGCCCTGACTGGGATTAAGAAGTCATTAAAAGATGAGGATTGTGACTTTGAATGGTTGCTAAATGAATGTTTATAAATGGAGGATTACCTGTATTCGGTCAGATTAGTACCCAGTCCTCGATTTACAACGGTTCATTTAGTGACATTTCCAGTTACAAGGGCACTGCAAAAAGCAACTGCTTTTCACACTTACGACCGTCGCGCCATCCCCATGGTCACGGGATCGAAATTCGGACGCTTGGCAACTGACTCGTATTTACGACGGTTACAGGTCCCAGGGGGCACATGATCCCCTTTTGTGACCACACGACGCGTCAAGGGGGAAGCCGGATTCGCTGAACAACCGGGTCGCTAACTTCACAACGGCAACGATTCCCTTGACAACTGTTGTAAAACGGGACAAAACTCGCTGAGCAACTGTCTCGCTTAGTGACAGACATTTCAGTCGTACGTCGAGGACTATCTATAGTTCATTTAAATGCTGGTTTTTTTCAAGGGTCGGCTTCTTGCTTGAGAACAAGGAAGGGGTCTTCACTCCCATCGTTCCGTGACGGGATGCCCCCCACCCCCCGCCAGGCAATTTAACACTCTTCTTTTTGACCGAGAAATCTCGATTCAAGTCTCTCGTTGTGGAATCCAGAGCGAAAACTTGGCAAATAAATCCTCATTTTCCACCTTCTTTTTGTTGGGACGAGAGGTAAATAAAGAGAATTAAGCCAGACTAGCTCCCCTTGAATCCCCCCCCCCACACACCGACGTAAACCAGGAGCAAACAGGATATCCCTTTCGCTCCGCCCCCGGTGGGAGAGCGAATTCGGAGTTAAAACCGCGCGTGTTCTTCGAAGCGTGCATGAATCCCGATCGAAATATTGAAAAAGTCGAGAAAGGCGATGGATTCTGGGTCAGGAGAGCATCGATCGGCGGCCGTTGTTGTTCTTGAAGTCAAGATGGCATCCTCATTTGTGCAACCAAGTTTCTGCCCTATTTTATTTTTTTTTCATGCGCCCGGCGCAGGCGCCACACGAGACATGTGCACAATCCGAGCAGACATTTGCCCTTCTTTCTGAAACATCCCCCTCCCTCCCCTCTCCTCTTCCAGATGTGGCTGGGCGACAGTGAATATTTTGGAGCATTTTTGGAAGTGCGCTCATCTGTGCGCCAGCCTCTCAAAGACAATATTTCCACATGCCACAACGTGTGAAGATGTGGAAGGATGCTCGCGAGTAGATTTCGGGCATTCGGCGAAACCCGCACAAAAATTGTGGCAGATTTAAAAAAAAAAAAAAACTAAATATTTGTGGCGGATTTATTTTCACGCGCACAGAATATTTGTGGCACCCTTTTTCCAACGTGACAATTTTGGCAATTATTTTTTTTAATACGAAACATTTGTGGTAGAGGTTTTTTTTTTAATATGAAATATTGGTGGAAGGCTTTTGAACACCAAATATTTGTGACTGACTTTTCTTTAAAAAAAACCTGAAATAATGGTGGTGGGTGATCTTTTTTTTAATGCGAAATATTTGCAGGGTTTTTTTTTTAAATCCAAAATATTTGCGGTAGAGTTTTTGTTTTTTTTCTCACATGAAATATTTGTGTCGCACTTTTTGTAACCCCAAAAATATTTGCGACAGACCATTTTGAACACCAAATATTGGGGGCAGACGTTTTGAACGTGAAATATTGGTGGCTTTTTGAACACAAAATATTGGTGGAAGAGTTTTGAACACAAAATATTGGGGGCAGACGTTTTGAACGTGAAATATTGGTGGCAGATTTATTTAACCTGAAATATTGGTGGCTTTTTGAACACAAAATATTGGTGGAAGAGTTTTGAACACAAAATATTGGGGGCAGACGTTTTGAACGTGAAATATTGGTGGCAGATTTTTTAACGTGATATATTGGTGGCTTTTTGAACACGAAATATTGGTGGATGAGTTTTGAACGTGAAATATTGGTGGCGGATTTATTTAACCTGAAATATTGGTGGCTTTTTGAACACAAGATATTGGTGGCAGACGTTTTGAACGTGAAATATTGGTGGCAGATTTTTTAACGTGAAATATTGGTGGCTTTTTGAACACGAAATATTGGTGGAAGAGTTTTGAACGGGAAATATTGGTGGCAGATTTTTTTAACCTGAAATATTGGTGGCTTTTTGAACACGAAATATTGGTGGCAGACGTTTTGAACGTGAAATATTGGTGGCGGATTTATTTAACCTGAAATATTGGTGGCTTTTTGAACACAAAATATTGGTGGCAGACATTTTGAACGTGAAATATTGGTGGCAGATTTTTTAACCTGAAATATTGGTGGCTGACACTTTTAACACAAATATTTGTGGCAGATTTTTTTGAATATGAAATATTGGTGGCAGATTTTTTAACGTGAAATATTGGTGGCTTTTTGAACACAAAATATCGGCGGCAGACTTTTTTGAATATGAAATATTGGCGGCGGACTTTCTTGAACCAAATATTGGTGGCAGACTTTTTTTTGCACACGAAATATTCGTGGCACCCATTCTTTAAAATACCGTGCGAGCTTTGGGCCGGGCTGCCCAGCCATTCCTCTTCAAATCCCAGATCCACCTTGGCAAATCGGATGTTTTATGCCCCTTATGACGATGGCAACCGTGCCATTTTTGTGCTGAGAAACAAGCGCTGAATCTCCGAAGCCGTCCGCTCATGCGAGGGGAACAACTTCACACTGCGCTCACTCATGCTTACACACACATGGTCACATCACACCACAACTGATTTCTCTCTTTTTTCCCCCCCTCTCCTTTCCACCATCTTGGGCGCGTGCATCTGTGTCGCCACCTCTGCGGCGGGAAGCGAGTTTCGCCTTTCCGATGGGGAGGTCAGCCAATTAATTGACTCATTAACTTATCGCATTAAAATAAATCTCCATATTAGCAGGGGCTGGATGCGCGGCCTTGTCAAAGGAAATAATGAGAGAACTTGGAACGGAATAATTAAAACCTAAGGTGGGGAAGGATGGGAGGTTCGTATGGGGAGGCTACCTTACTTCCAACTTCTAGAGAACTTCCAAGCACCTGTTGATAGATCTACTGAAGTCCTACTTCTCCAGCAAGTAGGGGACCCCCCCCCAAAAAAAACAGGTCCATCTTTCAACGGGTCCAACTCACACCCCAAAACACCTAACAGGGGCCGCCTCTCCATTGCCACCTTGTCAGAGAACACAATCCAACTGGAAGATCTTCAGAACGTGCCTTCCCCAAGGTGGCACCTTGGAGAGAGAAGGAAGGAGAAGAAATCTACAAGGTCCATCTTCCAGCGGGTCCAACACACACCCCAAAACACATAACAGGTGTCACCTGTCTATTGCCACCTTCTCGGAGAACACAACTCAACTCGTAGATCTCCAGAACATGCCTTCCCCAAGGTGGCATCTTGGAGAGAGAAGGAAGGAGAAGAAATCTACAAGGTCCATCTTCCAACGGGTCCAACACACACTCCAAAACACATAATAGGTGCCCCCTAACTATTGCCACATTGCCGGAGAACACAACTCAACTCGCAGATCTCCAGAACATGCCTTCCCCAAGGTGGCATCTTGGAGAGAGAAGGAAGGGGAAGAAATCTACAAGGTCCATCTTCCAACGGGTCCAACACCCCCCCCCCCAAAACACATAATAGGTGCCCCCTAACTATTGCCACCTTGCCAGAGAACACAACTCAACGCGGAGGTCTTCAGAGCGTGCCTTCCCCGAGGTGGCATCTCGGAGAGAGCAGGACGGAGAAGACATCAAGCAGGTCCCCCCATTCCTGAGGTCCTAGCCCCTCAACTTTTCCCCGGCAACTTGGGCAGAACAGACTCTGGATCCTCCTTCCAGGTGTTGATGGACGCAAGGACGGTCAAGGTGGCCCTCAGAGACGGCGTGCAGCTCTTGCCCTTGGGCTCCCCGATTTTGAAGCTCCCTTCAAGGGGGGGAAAGGGCCACCACACCTCCCTCTTGCAACAGAACCGAAGGGTTGACCTCTTACAGATCCCGCCAACGCAAGGACGACACCCAACGCAGGAGGATACCCCCCAAAGAGGTCCCCGATCCTAGAAGAGATCCTCCTCGGGGGTTTCTTCCCTCCAGTTTGCCCCTTGGGCTTCAGTCGGACTGCCCCTGGGCCCCCCCACCCATGGTTCTCCTCTAGTTTTCAAGACGGTGGGGGAAGGGTCTCCTCACCCACCTATCTGCCCCCCAAAGAGGGAGACATTCCCCACCCCCACTTTTTAGGCAGGAGAGGGTGAAAAGGAAGGAAAGAGAAGCCAAGAACATCAGAAGCCAAGGCGGGCAGGGAAAAAAAAATGCACAGTGTGATTTAGGCAAATAGATCTCATTAGTTCTAATATATATATTCCTGTTGCTAGGAAGCGTTGCCTTGCATAGCGACAGCGCGCAAATTGTAGCACTTATGAATCACAGGGTATTTTTCTCTCTCTTTCTCTCCTCTAATGTGCGCGAGAGAGGTTTTTCTGACAGCCCCTCTCCAAGCTCGCCTCTTCCCCTCGACCCCCATTTCTTCTCTTCCACCGCCACTCCCCCCATCCCTCCACGGGGACCCTTCCCGAGGCCCAAATATATATATATATATATATATATAAATATAAATATATATATGTATATATATATGACATCACCCCAAATTAACTCAGATCGGCCTCTCTCCTCTCTCTCCTCCTCTCTCTCCTTCTCTCTCTCCAAAGTGTGCAAGGGAGAACTTGAGTTTCAGAAGTTGTTGGGGTGGGTGGGGGTGGGGGGGATTGGAGCCACAATTGTTAACAGATGAGGAGTGTGTGTATGTGTATGTGTGTGTGTGATTATCCAGAGTTGGAAAGTGACTGGCAGGCGTGAAAACTGGTCTGGGGAAGAAAGAAAGAAAGAAAGAAAGAAAGAAAGAAAGAAAGAAAGAAAGAAGGAAGGAAGGAAGGAAGGAAGGAAGGAAGGAAGGAAGGAAGGAAGGAAGGAAGGAAGGAAGGAAAGAAAGAAAGAAAGAAAGAAAGAAAGAAAGAAAGAAAGAAAGAAAGAAAGAAAGAAAGAAAGAAAGAAAGAGGAAGAAGGAACTTCGGTTTTGGTTTCTCAGCCTTTGAACAAGGCACCAACACACACACAAACACACACCAACACACCTTCCCAAGGTAAGAAGCTCCTCCGAATCCGGTTTCAAGACACTTTCAAAAGTCTTTTGCCCGGAGACGGTTTTGGCTGGAGGGAGAGAGGGAGGGAAAGAGAACGAGAGCGAACCAGATTGTGTCGGCTTGCACAATTTTTTTTTTTAAGGCGTGCAAGAATGCAAAGGAGAGGCGGAGAAAGACACACACCCCACGGTTTGTAGGTAAGTGCAGAAAGAAAGAAAGAAAGAAAGAAAAGACACAACCCAGACAGTCACACCAGAGGCAAAACTCAGAGCTCACACAGAGAGAAAGAGAGAGAGAGAGAGAGAGAGAGAGAGAGAGAGAGAGAGAGAGAGAGAGAGAGAGAGACACGGCCCTACCTTGAGATGCCCTCTGTGGGTGGGTGTTTGTGTGTGTGTGTGTGTCTCTGAATAATCATGGGCACACACTTTGCGGCCAAAAGTACCCTGCGCCCCGCAAAGTTCATTCATCCACAGCTTTCGCGGCGAGCTTCGCCCGCCTTGGTTTTTATCCTTTTAATCGTTTTTAATTTTTGGGTGCCAAAACTGGAAGAAAAAAAACATCGACGCAACAAACCCCAAAAAAAGCAAGACGAGACAAAAACTCCAAGCCAAAAGTGCTGACGTTCCAGACTCAACTTGCAGGGAAACCAGTTTAGGAGGATGAGGTTGAGACACCAAGGGAGTCATCTTTTTTTTCGCAGAGCGACGGGGAATCTGGTGCCCAAACCGAGCAGAGGAAAGTGGGGGGTGGGGGAGTGGGAATCACATTTCATTTGGGGGGGGGGAGAAGAGAAGAGAAGAGGGCGAAAAGGGTCGGCCGGCCTGTATTGTGTCTGGCGGCACCCCCTTCAATGCCCCCCCCCCTATTTTTCCCCCCACACACCTTGCCACCCAAAGTAGAGAAGGGCGGAAAATAAAATAAAAAATGGAGATTGGCAAAAGTTTGGGAAAGGGCAGAAAGGAGTAGGGTGGGGTGTTCAGAGGAAGAAACTTCTCCTTCTTCCTCTTCTTCTCCTTTCGCCCCCGACGCCAAAAAACCGGGGTGCCCACTTTCTCCCCACGCCCCACGCCCAAAAAAACCCACCCGGGCATCTCCAAAGGCTGATCATTTCCCCCTGCCTTCCTCCTTGCTCAAAGCATCTTGTTTCCAAATTCCACCGATACACAAAGCAAAAAAGCCCAGCCAAACCCAGGGAAAAAAAGCCCAGTCAAGCCCAACATAAA
>CM077647.1:182187019-182237019 GCA_039707465.1 Rhabdophis nuchalis
CTATAGTCCCTCAAATCCAGCTGCGCTAGAACTACAACTCCCAGAACCCCTAGCCTTGAAACACCCCTGCCTACAGAGTCCCTCAAATCCAGCTGCGCTAGAACTACAACTCCCAGAACTCCTAGCCTTGAAACACCCCTGCCTACAGAGTCCCTCAAATCCAGCTCTGCTAGAACTACAACTCCCAGAACTCCTAGCCTTGAAACACCCCTGCCTACAGAGTCCCTCAAATCCAGCTGCGCTAGAACTACAACTCCCAGAACCCCTAGCCTTGAAACACCCCTGCCTACAGAGTCCCTCAAATCCAGCTGCGCTAGAACTACAACTCCCAGAACCCCTAGCCTTGAAACACCCCTGCCTACAGAGTCCCTCAAATCCAGCTGCGCTAGAACTACAACTCCCAGAACCCCTAGTCTTGAAACACCCCTGCCTACAGAGTCCCTCAAATCCAGCTGCGCTAGAACTACAACTCCCAGAACTCCTAGCCTTGAAACACCCCTGCCTACAGAGTCCCTCAAAACCAGTTGTGCTAGAACTACAACTCCCAGAACTCCTAGCCTTGAAACACCCCTGCCTATAGTCCCTCAAATCCAGCTGCGCTAGAACTACAACTCCCAGAACCCCTAGCCTTGAAACACCCCTGCCTACAGAGTCCCTCAAATCCAGCTGCGCTAGAACTACAACTCCCAGAACTCCTAGCCTTGAAACACCTCTGCCTACAGAGTCCCTCAAATCCAGCTCTGCTAGAACTACAACTCCCAGAACTCCTAGCCTTGAAACACCCCTGCCTACAGAGTCCCTCAAATCCAGCTGCGCTAGAACTACAACTCCCAGAACCCCTAGCCTTGAAACACCCCTGCCTACAGAGTCCCTCAAATCCAGCTGCGCTAGAACTACAACTCCCAGAACCCCTAGCCTTGAAACACCCCTGCCTACAGAGTCCCTCAAATCCAGCTGCGCTAGAACTACAACTCCCAGAACCCCTAGTCTTGAAACACCCCTGCCTACAGAGTCCCTCAAATCCAGCTGCGCTAGAACTACAACTCCCAGAACTCCTAGCCTTGAAACACCCCTGCCTACAGAGTCCCTCAAATCCAGCTCTGCTAGAACTACAACTCCCAGAACTCCTAGCCTTGAAACACCCCTGCCTATAGTCCCTCAAATCCAGCTGCGCTAGAACTACAACTCCCAGAACCCCTAGCCTTGAAACACCCCTGCCTACAGAGTCCCTCAAATCCAGCTGCGCTAGAACTACAACTCCCAGAACTCCTAGCCTTGAAACACCCCTGCCTACAGAGTCCCTCAAATCCAGCTCTGCTAGAACTACAACTCCCAGAACCCCTAGCCTTGAAACACCCCTGCCTACAGAGTCCCTCAAATCCAGCTGCGCTAGAACTACAACTCCCAGAACTCCTAGCCTTGAAACACCCCTGCCTACAGAGTCCCTCAAATCCAGCTCTGCTAGAACTACAACTCCCAGAACTCCTAGCCTTGAAACACCCCTGCCTATAGTCCCTCAAATCCAGCTGCGCTAGAACTACAACTCCCAGAACCCCTAGCCTTGAAACACCCCTGCCTACAGAGTCCCTCAAATCCAGCTGCGCTAGAACTACAACTCCCAGAACCCCTAGCCTTGAAACACCCCTGCCTACAGAGTCCCTCAAATCCAGCTGCGCTAGAACTACAACTCCCAGAACCCCTAGCCTTGAAACACCCCTGCCTACAGAGTCCCTCAAATCCAGCTGCGCTAGAACTACAACTCCCAGAATTCCTAGCCTTGAAACACCCCTGCCAACAGGGAAATCCCCTCAAGCTAAATCCATTAACCAGCAAGGCCCAGCACTACAACTCCCAGAATTCCTGGGGGGGGGGTGGAGAAACAGCAAGGCATTCTGGGAACTGCTGAATCCTGACCACAGCAGGCCTTGGGGTTAATTGGCCCTTTCATAGCGTTAAAGACCCCGTGTTTTTGGGGCAGCCCCCGGGGGTGTGTGGAGAGAAAAGGGCTCTTTGGCTGTATAATTATCTTGGCTTATGGCAAACCTTTCATTTCCCCAAACCTCAGGCCTTCCAATCTACACCAGGGCCTGACTGGGCCTATTTCACAAAGGGCAAAGGGGGCCATTTTGTCTCCTCCTCCTCCGCGGGTTTTATCAGGCGGAATTGGAGAAGGGATATTCTGGGCGAAAAACTGCGAAAGAAAGAAAGAAGGAGAGGGAGAGAGAGATGGGAAGGAGAAGAGAAGGAAGGAAGGAGAATAAGAAAGAGAGAAAAAGGAAGGAAGGAAGGAAGGAAGGAAGGAAGGAAGGAAGGAAGGAAGGAAAGCAGGAAGGATAAAGAGAAAGAAAGAGAGATGGGAAGGAGAAGGGAAGGAAGGAAGGGAAGGAAGGAAGGAGAATAAGAAAGAAAGGAAGGAAGGAAGGAAGGAAGGAAGGAAGGAAGAAAAGGAAAGAAGGATGCAAGGAAGGATAAAGAGAGAGAGAGAGAGAGAGAAAGGAAAGCAGGAAGGAAGATGGGAAGAAAAGGAAGGAAGGAGAATAAGAGAGAAAAAGGAAGGAAGGAAGGAAGGAAAGATGGGAAAGAAGAAAAGGAAGGAAGGATGGAAGGAAGGGTAAAGAAAGAAAAGAGAGAAAGAGAGAAAGAAAGAAAGAAAGAGAGAGAGAGAGAGATGGGAAGGAGAAGAAAAGGAACGAAGGAAGGAAGAAGAAAGAGAGAAAAAGGAAGGAAGGAAGGAAAGATGGCAAGGAGAAGAGGAAAACAGGAAGAAAGGATAAAGAGAAAGAGAGAGAGATGGGAATGAGAAGGAGAATGAAAGAAAAAGGAAGGAAGGAAGGAAAGAAAGATGGGAAGGAGAAGAAAAGGAAATAAGGATGGAAGGAAGAATAAAGAGAAAGAAAGAAAGAAAGAAAGAAAGAAAGAAAGAAAGAAAGAAAGAAAGACGGGAAGAAAGAGAGAAAAAGAAAGAGAAAAAGAAAAAGAGAGATGGGAAGGAGAAGAAAAGGGAAGGAAGGAAAATAAGAAACAGAAAAGGGAAGGAAGGAAGGAAGGAAGGAAGGAAGGAAGGAAGGAGAATAAGAGAGACAGAGAGAGAGAGAAAGATGGGAAGCAGAAGAAAAGGAAGGAAGGAGACTAAGAAAGAGAGAAAGGAAGGAAGGAAGGAAGGAAGGAAGGAAAGATGGGAAGGAAGAAAAGGAAAGGATGGAAGGAAGGAGAAAGAAAGAGAGAGAGAGAGAGAAAAAGAAAGAAAGAGAGATGGGAAGGAGAAGAAAAGGAAGGAAGGAGAATATGAGAGAGGAAAGAGAGAAGAAGGAGAAGAGAAGGAAGGAGAAAGAGAGAAAAAGGAAGGATGGAAGGAAGGAAGGAGAATAAGAAAGAGAGAAAGGAAGGAAGGATGGAAGAAATGAAAGAAAGAAGGGAAGAAAGAAAGAAAGAAAGAAAGAAAGAAAGAAAGAAAGAAAGAAAGAAAGAAAGAACAGGAAGCCAGGTTTTGTGATTTGCAGCTGGGAAACCAAGTTAGTTTAACTTCCTATAGCTGCATTCACACAGGATGCTGGGCTGGCTGTAAATTTGCACTGTATTTTTCTTTCTCCTTTCTTTCTTCCTTCCTTCCTTTCTTTTTTTGGCCCCTTGATGTGTTATTTAAACGCAGCCCACTTAATTCCTATTTTGCTGCCTCCTGCCCATCCAGAGAACGTAGCAATTGAGTAAATAAGCATATTGTCACCAAGCACAATCTGCGTTTCCTCCCTTTCAAAAATATATAAATACATATCTTGCAAAATTAAGAGAGAGAGAGAGAGAGAGAGAGAGAGAGAGAGAGAGAGAGAGAGAGAGAGAGAGAGAGAGAGAGAGAGAAGCCAGCAAAAAACTACAGCCTGGTAAAATTCGGAACTTTTAAAACAATACACCAAGCGGCTAGTCCTCAGTGTGAAAGTGCGGGATAAAATAATGCCAGAATAAACCTCCCCGAAACCTTAAATGTGCAAATAAGCCGGAGCACAAGTGGTTTAGTGACCCAAGATAGAACGGCGCTGAAAATAGAGACTTATGACCATTTTTCACACTTACGACGGTTGCTCAGGGGGTCAAAATTCCGACGCTTGTCAATTGACTCCTATTGATTACGGTCGCCATGTCCCCTTTTGCGACCTTCTGAGAAGCAAAGTCAATGGGGAGGCTGGATTCACTTAACGACCGTGTGACTCGCTTAGCGATGGCAGGGGTTCACTTAACAACCGTGGCAAGAAAGGACGTAAAATGAGGCAAAGTTCACTTAACAACCGCCTTACTCACTGACGGACTACGCTCGTTCACTTCACTGTGAGGAGAAAGGTCGTAAAATAGGGCAAAACTCACTTAACGACCGGGTTACTCACTTAAGGACTGCAGCCATTCACTTAACAACAGCAACAAGAAAGGTCGTAAAACGGGGCAATGTTCACTTAACAACCACGTTACTCACTTAAGGACTGCACTGATTCCATTAAATGTGCCGAGAAAGGTCGTAAAATTGGGCGAAGTTCACTTAACAACCGTGTTACTCGCTTAAGGACCGCACCAATTCGCTTAACTGTGCCGAGAAAGGTTGTAAAACAGGGCAAAGTTCACTTAACAACTCTGTTACTCGCTTAAGGACTGCAGCGATTCACTTAACAACAGCAACAAGAAAGGTCCTAAAACGGGGCAAAGTTCACTTAACAACCATGATACTCGCTTAAGGACCGCACTGATTCCCTTAACTGTGCCGAGAAAGGTCGTAAAATTGGGCGAAGTTCACTTAACAACCGTGTTACTCGCTTAAGGACCGCACCGATTCCCTTCACTGTGCCGAGAAAGGTCGCAAAACGGGGCGAAGTTCACTTAACGACCATGTTACTCGCTTTAAGGACTGCACTGATTCCCTTAACTGTGCCGAGAAAGGTCGTAAAATGGGGCGAAGTTCACTTAACAACCGTGTTACTCGCTTAAGGACCGCACCGATTCGCTTCACGGTGCCGAGAACGGTCGTAAAAAGGGGCAAAGTAAGTAAGTCAAGGATGACCGATATGAAAATCCATCCCTATTTGGGCTGCATCAGCCACCCTGGAAAACCCCGAAGCCCAGCTCAGCCGCCCCCCCAAGGCCGCGAGTTCGAATCGAGGGCAAAACCCGAAGCCTCTGAGCACGCTCAGAGGGGAGGGGGATTCGGGATTTCTAAGCCCCCCCCCTTGCTTCGGAGCGGCTTGGCTCCCTGTTTACATTTCTGGAAAGAAGATCTCCACCCAGTGCCCCCAAATCTAAATATTTCTTTCTAACCTTTCTCCTCCACCCGGCTTCTGTATACATTCCGGCTTTTTTTCCACAGAGTGACGGGGTGTTTTTTGGGGGGTGGGTGGGATCTTTAACATTTAAGGACGGATGGGGTCTCTCCCCTCCCAAGACAGGATTTGGGGGGGGGGGGCGAGGAAGAGAGGGTGGTGGGGTTTTTTTTTTGGCAAGCTTAAAAACTTTGGGAAAGTAACCGGACTGTAGTTTGGTCTCTGACTTACAACGGGGCGTTTCCTCACCGTGCAAAGTTACGACCGCGTCGAGCGTTCCAGATGGGAGATGGGTTTTTGGGACCCCAGATCCGGGGTTGGCTCAATTCCCAGAATTCCCCAGCCGTCATTTCCCAGAATTCAACACGGATAGGACAAGGGGGAAAAAAAATATTGTTTTTGGATGTAACTTGCTTAATAGATGGTGGGTATAACAATAACACCAATAATAATAATAATAATAATAATAATAATAATAATAATAATAATAATAATAATAATAATAATAATAATATTTTTAATATGCATTTTTAAATGAGTTTCATGTTTTATGAATAAAGTAAATTATTATTATTATTATTATTATTATTATTATTATTATTATTTTATATATATTAATATATACTTTATATATATACTTTGTTCCACAACACCCTGTTAGGCCTCAATTAAGGGAGAACATACTAAAAAGCTCGAAATAGATCTATACTAGTCTCCCTGACTTATTTATTGATCAGCTCAAAAACGTAACAAACATATACATAATAATATGTATATATAATATATAATAATAATAATAAAATATTATTTTTTTAACTTTATTCATAAAACATGAAACTCAGCCAACTGAACTTTTAAGTATTTGCAATGCATTTTTAAATGTTCAGTGGGCTGAGTTTCATGTTTTATGAATAATAATAATAATAATAATAATAATAATAATAATAATAATAATAATAATAATAATAATAATAATAATAATAGGATGCTGGCAGCAAACTGCATCAACCATTAGCACCAGTCAATAGTATTTGTGATGCACTTTTAAATGTTCAGTTGGTTGAGTTTCATGTTTTATGAATAATAATAATAATAATAATAATAATAATAATAATAACAACAACAACAACAACAACAACAACAACAATAACAACAATAGGACGCTGGCAGCAAACTGCATCAACCATTAGCAGCAGTCAATAGTATTTGCAATGCATTTTTAAATGTTCAGTTGGTTGAGTTTCATGTTTTATGAATAATAATAATAATAATAACAACAACAACAACAACAACAACAACAATAACAACAATAGGACGCTGGCAGCAAACTGCATCAACCATTAGCACCAGTCAATAGTATTTGCAATGCACTTTTAAATGTTCAGTTGGTTGAGTTTCATGTTTTATGAATAATAATAATAATAATAATAATAATAATAATAATAATAATAATAATAATAATAATAATAATAATAATAATAATAATAATAATAATAATCTTTATTGTCATTGTACTAAAATTACATTGAAATGGGGGGGGACATAACCCACAAGCTAAACACAGAGGTCTCATTCTCGCGGCCCGCAGGACGGTATCTTGTGGCCCCCACCGTGATATGAAAGTACAATATTAGTATTAATATTAGTATTAATATTAATATAAGGAATCCCTTACGTTAATATTAATCAATGCCGGCTGGCGACCCCCAGGGGAAGGGCCTTCTCTGTGGCGGGTCCTCTGGGACGACCTCCCCACCCCCCGACATCCGAACCATCACGGACCTGCGCCTCTTCCGCCGGGCACTTAAAACTTATTTCTTCCGCCGGGCTGGCCTGACATAGATCGATTAACGAGTAATTTGAATTGGATTTTAATCATTTTAAATTATTTTAGCACAGAGTCATTATTTAATTCTATTTTGTACTTTTGTACTTCTTGTGGGTTTTATCTTTTCTTAAAATGAGAAATTTGGGTTGATGCTCACGGCCGGTCGTAAGTCGAGGACCACCTGTTCCAGAGTTGGAAGGGACCTGGGAGGTCTTCTAGTCCAACCCCCTGCTCAAGGGCATCGGCGTGCTTCACTTCCTCGGCACGCTCCTAGGGGGAGTTTCGCCACATTTCACAACCTTTTGGCCATGGTTATTAAACGAATCACTACCGTCGTTAAGTGAACCACGCGGTCATGAAGCAAATCCAGCTTCCTACGTCGTCCGAAGTCGCGATCACGGGACGCTTCGACCACGCTGGGTTGGTTGGATCCTGCGACGGGCGTTAAGTCACTCATTTCGGCATCGGCGTAACTTTGAACGGTCGCTAAACGAAAAAGCGTACAGCCGAGGAGAAAACATCCGATGGACGCCGTGGGTTGGATGAAGAAATACCTCTCCATGCATGCCGAGCAGGGACCTTTCATCCAACCGGTAAAGCTGCGTGAGAATTCAAAGCCATGAGGACTAGCGACATGCTCTAGCTTGCCACAAACCATTAAATGTTGGATTTTGTCCATCTTAATCCCGGCCAGGTTTTTTTTTTTCCAGCTCGGGAACTGCAATCATTTTGTGGAAATTTAGTCAACTGCAAACATGGGAAAACTCCCGATCGGTATCTCGCATTCCCTTGTGGGATTCCCCAAGAGCGCTGGGGAATTAATAGCGCTTCATTTAATTCAACTTTGCATGGAGATTAAATTAATTAAGAGGCAATTAATAGAGGGCCTATTAGCCAGGGTGAAATGGTGAGGACTGGACTGGCATTTCTTGCTCGGGCACACACAACGGACAAGGGCATTTGGGGATTGGGGGTTCCTCCCTTGCAGGGTGGTGGTTGGAAGGAGGGAAGGGAGACGAATGGCATAAGATCGAACAGACAATTTTTGCAAAAATGCCTGCAAGGCTGAACTTTAGCGTCAACTGTGGGTTTTTTTGGCAAGGGTTCAAGGACTTGATCATGCCAGCAAGGCTGAACTGTAGAGTAAACAGCGTTTCTAAGCAAGGCTTCAAGACTCTTCTTGATAACGCCAGCAAGGCTGGACTTCAGAGTAAGTATCTTGCAAGGGTTCGAGACTTGTCTTGATAACGCCAGCAAGGCTGAACCTCGGAGTAAACAGCGTTTCTAGCAAGGGTTCGAGACTCCATAATGCCAGCAAGGCTGAACCTTAGAGTAAACAGCGTTTCTAGCAAGGGTTCGAGTCTCCATAATGCCAGCAAGGCTGAACCTTAGAGTAAACAGCGTTTCTAGCAAGGGTTCGAGTCTCCATAATGCCAGCAAGGCTGAACCTTAGCGTAAACAGAGTTTCTAGCAAGGGTTCGAGACTCCATAATGCCAGCAAGGCTGAACCTCAGAGTAAATAGCGTTTCTTGCAAGGGTTCGAGACTCCATAATGCCAGCAAGGCTGAACCTTAGCGTAAACAGCGTTTCTTGCAAGGGTTCGAGACTCCATAATGCCAGCAAGGCTGAACCTTAGAGTAAACAGCATTTCTGCTGTGCCTGGTAAACCAATCAAGGTTCAAAATGTCCCCCCAAGATGGGGGAGAGTGGGGGGGGGGGCACTTCCCCCCTCCCAGTGTGCAGGATCCTAGGAATGATCCCCTTTCCAAGCGCTTACCCTCCTCAAGTTTCTAGTCCTCGTGGATTTTCCCAAGAAGATCCAAGCTCTGGAAACTGTTGCGGGAGCATGATAGTGGACATTATTATTATTATTTTTTTAATTTTGCTTGATGGGATTTTGGGGGGGCGGGGAGGATGTTTGTTTTCCGCATTAAGGCATTTTGGGGTTGGACTAGATGACCTCCAAGGTCCCTTCCAGCTCTGTTAATCTAATCTAAACCAGCGAGGTGAACGAGAGAGAGAGGAAAGGGAGCCATCTAGAGGCCATAAGAGGGAAAGACAGTCGGGTTTGCAGGAACAAAGAAAAGACCACAATTTTTGTGGGGAGCCAAACTTTTCAAGCAAACTAGCCACAAATGCTGGTTTGTTTCGCATGGCTCAGAAATTCACTCTGGAGCCAGAAGAGGAACACAGAAGGCCTCGCTCTGCATCCTTACGGCCGTTCGTTTAGTGACCGCTCGACGTTACGACGGCCCTGGGAAGGAGGGAAACTGGCTGGGGAATTCTGGGAATTGAAGTCCACAAATCTTAAAGTGGTTAAATCTAGAGACCCCATAAATTCAGGGAAGGGTCCTAAGAAGGGCTCTGCAAATGATGCTAGACCTCCTCCCCCCAGAACTGGTAGGACCAGCAGGCTGGCCACACCCTTCAACCAGCAGGATAGGCAGGGTGGCCACCCCCACCCCCGAACCAGTAGGACTGGCAGGCTGGCCACACCCCCGAACCAGTAGGACTGGCAGGCTGGCCACACCCCCAAACCAGTAGGACTGGCAGGCTGGCCACACCCCCAAACCAGTAGGACTGGCAGGCTGGCCACACCCCCAAACCAACGGGACTGGCAGGCTGGCCACACCCCCGAACCAGTAGGACTGGCAGGCTGGCCACACCCCCGAACCAGTAGGACTGGCAGGCTGGCCACACCCCCAAACCAGTGGGACTGGCAGGCTGGCCATGCCCTTGAACCGGTAGGACAGGCAGGGTGGCCACCACCCCCAAACCAATGGGACTGGCAGGCTGGCCATGCCCTGAATCGGTAGGACAGGCAGGGTGGCCACCACCCCCAAACCAGTGGGACTGGCAGGCTGGCCATGCCCTTGAACCGGTAGGACAGGCAGGGTGGCCACCCCCCCAGCCCCGAACCGGTGGGACTGGCAGGCTGGCCATGCCCTTGAATCGGTAGGAGAGGCAGGCTGGCCATGCCCTGAATTGGTAGGACAGGCAGGCTGGCCATGCCCTGAATCGGTAGGACAGGCAGGGTGGCCACCACCCCCAAACCAGTGGGACTGGCAGGCTGGCCATGCCCTGAATTGGTAGGACAGGCAGGCTGGCCACCCCCACCCCCCCAAACCAGTAGGACCGGCAGGCTGGCCATGCCCTTGAACCGGTAGGACAGGCAGGATGGCCACACACCTGAACCGGTAGGATCAGCAGGCTGCCCCCCCCCCCCCTGAACCAGTAGGACTGGCAGGCTGGCCACACCCCTGAACCGGTAGGACAGGCAGGGTGGCCACCCACCCCCCACACCCCCGAACCAGTAGGATCGGCAGGCTGGCCATGCCCCTGAACCGGTAGGACATGCCCCCCCAAATCAGTAGGACTGGCAGGCTGGCCACGCCCCCGAACCAGTAAGATCAGCAGGCTGGCCATGCCCCCACCCGGTAGGACGGAAGACTGGTCACACAGCATCTTTGCAAGTTGTTTTGTTCGGGTTTTGATGGACAGAGGGTCGTAAAACGGGATCGCGGGACGTCCCGGGAATCTGCGCCCGTCGTAAATGTGAGTCAGTTGCTGAGCATCTCCATCTTGAGCGTGGGGATGCTGCAACGGTTGTTAAGTGTGAAAAAAACGTGTCATCCCTTTTTTTAGTGTTGTTGTAACTTCAAATGGTCACTAAGTGAAGCTGTTGTAAGTCGAGGACTAGCTGTAGTTGGTTTGGCTGTTGGAGGTGACCGTTGGGGCATACTTTTCTTGTCCTCCAAGGACGCACCAGACACTTGGGAAGGATACGGGGAGTCCTCTACCTGTGACGGTTCAAAGTTGCGACGACGCTGGATAAAATGGACTTACGACCATTTTTCACAGTTATGACATTGGCAGCCGTGGTCACGTGGTCAAAATTCAGACACTTCGCCACTGACTCGCAGTTACGGCGGTCGCAGCATACAAGGTGTGTGTGTGTGTTTGCGTTTCACGCGATCCGTATCTGCGACCTTCAATGGGGAAGCGAGATTCACTTAGCGACTATGTTATCCATTTAAGAACTGCGCCAATTCACTTAACAACTTTGGCAAGAGAGGTCGTAAAGCGGGACACGGAACAAATGCCTCCTTTAACAACAGAAATTTAGGGCTCAGTGGTGGCCGTAAGTCGAGGACTGCCCTTAGAGATATCCTCGACTTACGACGGTTCGTTTAGTGACCGTTTGACGTTGCAGCGCCGCTGGGAAGAAAAGCGACCGAGGACCGTGTTCCACGCTTACGACCGTCGAGCCGTTCCCCCGGGTCACCTGATCCAACTTCAAACGCTTGGCAACCGACTCGTATTTGTGACCGTCCCTGGAGCCACGCGATCCCCTGTTGCGACGGGGGAGCTGGATTCGCGTCGCAACCGCATCGCCAACAACTGAACGGCGGCGGCCAGAACGGTCGTACAAATGGAGCCAACCCCGCTTCGTCCCCGTCTCGCTTAGCGACGTGAAACACTGGGCTCAGTTGTGGTCGTAAGACCGAGGACTGCCGGTATAATTTGCACGTTCTACACACACACGAGACACAACCGCCGGGCCGAGGGAGTGAGAAAGGCGGGCGTGGAAAACCACCGCGAGAATTGCAAGAGAGGGACCGCTCTGTTTAACAACGGAGTCCCCTCTCCCACCTGAAAAAAGGAGACACACACACACGGCTAAATTTCCTGCAAGGAAAAGGCTTCCAAATCGGGCGTGGCTCGCTTAACAACGGCTTGAGCGATGGGAAATTCCGCTCCCAAGGGCCGAAAGGTATCTCAATGGGGATCAAGGACCGGACCATGTGCAGAATGCAATTCGCTCCCTCCCTCTTCCCCAATTGGGTCAAGCGGGGGGGGGGGGGGGGGTTTCCTATGAGGTAGCTGACCTCTATACAATTGTTGCACTAAGGAGCCCTGGGTGGCCTCAGAGCAGGGGTGGGGGGGGGGAGGTTTCTTGCAAGACCTCTCATGACCCATCTAAGGAACATTATCAGCATTAGAAGAAAGGGGAGGTTGGCGGAGAGGAGGAGGAGGAGAAAAACGGTGAGGTCTCTAGTTCTCCTTAAGCTTGGTTTTCTGGCAGACATTTCATGGCCCGATTTAAGTAACATCATCAGTGCTAGAAGGGGGGTGGGGTTATGGATAATAAGAAAAGGAAGGAGAAGGAGGAGGATAGGAACAAGAAAAGGAAGGAGAAGAAAGAGGAGAAAAGAAAAGGAAGAAGGAAGGAGAACAAGAAAAGGAAGGAGGAGGAGGAGAAAAGGAAGAAGGAAAAGGAGAATAAGAAAAGGAAGAAGAAAGGGAAGAAAAGGAAAGGAGGAAGGAAAAGGAGGAGAACAAGAAAAGAAAAGGAAGGAGAAGAAGAAAGAGGAGAAAAGAAATGGAAGGAAAAGGAGGAGTTGAAGGAAGAAGAACGAAAAGGAGAACAAGAAAAGAAAGGGAAGGAGGAGGAGGAGAAAAGGAAGAAGAAGGAAAAGGAGAATAAGAAAAGGAAGAAGAGAAGAAAAGAAAAGGAGGAAGGAAAAGGAGAACAAGAAAAGAAAAGGAAGAAGAAAGAGGAGAAAAGAAAAGGAAGAAGGAAGGAGAACAAGAAAAGGAAGGAGGAGGAGAAAAGGAAGAAGGAAAAGAATAAGAAAAGAAAAGGAAGGAGGAGGAGGAGAATAAGAAAAGGAAGAAGAAAGAGAAGAAAAGAAAAGGAGGAAGGAAAAGGAGGAGAACAAGAAAAGAAAAGGAAGGAGAAGAAGAAAGAGGAGAAAAGAAATGGAAGGAAAAGGAGGAGGAGGAATTGAAGGAAGAAGAACGAAAAGGAGAACAAGAAAAGAAAGGGAAGGAGAAGGAGGAGAAAAGAAAAGGAAGAATGAAAAGGAGGAGAAAAGAAAAGGAAGAAGAAAGAGAAGAAAAGGAGGAAGGAAAAGGAGGAGGAGAACAAGAAAAGAAAAGGAAGGAGAAATAGAAGGAGGAGGACGAAGAAGACAACAACATCAACAACTGTGGGGTCCTTGGTGTTCTCTGAGCTTGTTTTCTTGCAGACGTTTCGTGACCCAGCCGAGGAACATCACCAGCGCTACAAGGGAGGGAGAATTTGATCCCCTCCAAACCGGCTTGCCAATTTCCACGACAAACCTTAACCCCCTTCCGGAACTCATCCACCGTCTCTCCCGTTCACACAATCCTCCAGGCCGCGGCTGCCGCACGAAGCCACAAAACACGAGAAATCCTATTTGGGGAGGAGAGGGGGGGGGGGGGCGGAGGGTCCCCAGTTCTGGCGCTTTCTCGGTGAGTGGAGAAACAAAACAGCCCCCCCTTTGGATGCCGCGACACGCCAGACCCTCATTCTCAGTTTACCCGGTTGCCAGGCAACCGTCTATCCAAGCAGGCATTCATCTGGGGCTATTAGCGAGGGGGCTTCGAGCGAGGTGGGGAGGGACGCGGGGGGAGAGAGACCCGGCCGTGATAATTCTTCTCGGGTGGATTAAATTTGGGGGTGGCACGCCGTAATTCCGAAGGCTGCCCGATGTTCTTCCCCGGGGTGGCGGGCATTTGCGTACATCACAACTTGTAGCGGACATTTTGAAAAGGGAGGGGTCCTTAGCTTTGGGAAGACACCATCCCCCCCTCCCCAATTCTCGCCGTAAAACCTGGTGGGGCCGTCCCCAAACTTGGGGTACCGGTTTGCTCAACCGTTCCGAGGAGGCTCTCCGTGACGGGCCACCCCCGCCCCTCTCCTTGCTTCGATTTCCATTTCTCCGAAAGGAGGAAACACAGGTAGTCCTCGACTTACGACAGTTTCGGTTTAGGGATGGTTCAAAGTTACAACGGCGCCCCTCCCCCCCCAAAAAATGGGACTTGGAATCGTCTTTCGAACAGCAACATCCCGACGGTCGCGAGATCAAAATTCGGACGTTGGGCAACGGGCTCGTATTAAGGACGGTCACAGCATTTTGCGACCGTCATTATGGGGGGTGGGTCGTAAATCGTGGGGTTGCGCATTTTGCAAACATCTGACCTGCGAAGTCCGGGGGGGGGAGCCAGGTTCGCTTAACGGCCGTGCCCCTCACAACTGCGGGGATTCGCTTAACAAGGAAGATCGTAAAATGGGGTAACGTTGACTTTGACCACTGTCTCACTTAGCAACGTTAGGCTCCGTGGTGATCGCAAGTCGAGGACGACCTGTTAAGTCTACTCCACTCCTAAACCCCCCCACTCTTTTGCAGGTCCGTCGCAGGGGTGGTAGACACTGACCTTCCCAACCGGCTCGCCAATGTGAGCGCAGATCCTTCCGCGCGTGCGCTTTTGGTGGAAAAAATGGTCTAAATGGAATGCCGTAGGGTCGGGAGCGCTTGGGTGGATTCCCCTACCGGTTCGGGCGACCCGATCCAAACCGGTAAAATACCACCTCTGGTCCGTTTCCAACTTTCGCTGGTTCGTTTCCAACTTTCTGCCTTTCTCGGAAAGCTACCGAAATACCAGATTAAAAGAGAAGGAGAAAGAGAAACGGGGTCAAATGTTAAAACATTTGGAGGGAAACATTTGATTCAAAGTTTCCTGTAGAGGCAGCTCACCAAAAACCTTTGATCCGTGCACCACCAGATTCTTCTCCGATTAAACAGAGTCCTCGGTTTAACGACAACTGAGCTCCCAAATTCCCACGGCTAAGCCAGCAAGACACTGGTGAAATGAATGCCGTCCCATCACCCTCTTTCCTGCGAACGGTTGTTAAGCGAATCCCTGCCGTTGTTAACTGAGTAGCCCGGTTGCTAAGTGAATCCACCTAGGAGCTCGCGCATCGACGAGGAGCTCACATCTGCGAACTGGGAGGGAAGGGAAAGGGACACAGGGGCTAAGACGCTGAGCTTGTTGAGAAGAAAGGTCAGCCGTCCGGCGGTTCGAATCCCGAGCGCCGCGTCACGGAGGGAGCTCCCGGGACTTCTCCCAGCTTCTGCCAACCCAGCCGTTTCGAAAACCCGTGAAAAATGCAAGTAGAAAAATAGGGACCCTCTTTGGTGGGAAGGGAACGGCGTTCCGTGCGCTGAGTCGCGCCGGCCACGTGACCACGGAGCCGTCTTCGGACAGCGCTGGCCCTTCGGCTTTGAAACGGAGATGAGCACCGCCCCCCGCTAGAGTCGGGAACGGCTAGCACCTATGTGCAGGGGAACTTTTACCTTTAGGGAAGGTAAGTGAATACCACCTCTGGCTGCGACCGTCGTAAAGATGAATCAATGCTAATTTATCCCTTATTTGCTTTTCTTGGGAGTGATCCAGAACAAAAGGGATTGGGGGCACAAGGAATGGGTGTTGGGGTGGGCGGGAAGGAGAAGGAAGCGTGCAAAAAAGGATCCCGTTCAGCGTAATCCATGGGGTTTCCGAGAGTTAAACAGGGGATTAGGGATCCTGGAGTCTGCCCCCTTGTGGTAGGCAGCGCGCATTACATTCTCTTCTTCCGGCAGGATTGAACTACTAGACGCATTATCCCAGAGGTTGGCAACTTTAAACACTCAAAAGAGCCACAAATGTCCTCACCGGAAGCCCCCACCCCACCCCACCCGTTCAATTCTAGAGCCGGCCAGAAGTCCGGTTCCCCCACCATAGAGTCTCCTCCTAGCACGGCGTCCTTTTTCCTCTTCCTGTCCTAATCGGAAGCCCTATCCACTGTGAAGCCGACCGGCGACAGGGAGCTGCAGCAGAGGGATTTTAAAAGAGCCACATGCGGCTCTGGAGCCACACAAGTTGCTGATCCCTTGCATTACCCCAAGCTAGCCCAGCCGGTCCCAGTGGCTTTACTGGGTCGCTGGGTTTCTATGGCTGTGTATGTGCAGGTGTGCCGTTGCACTCCTACACCACAGGTAGTCCTCGACTTATGAACGAGCACTTAATTGTTCGAAGTAGCAACAGATTTCCCCAGAAAAGGTACTTACCCAGAGGCTGCCCGCGCACAGGTGCTTCGTTCCTGTCCTGCTTCAGGCATCAAAGCCAGCTGAGTGACTTTGGGCCTATCACCAGGAGACTGGGAGTTCTAGTCCCACCTTAGGCATCAAAGCCAGCTGGGTGACTTTGGCTCAATCACCAGGAGACTGGGAGTTATAGTTCTGCCTTAAACATCAAAGCCAACTGGGTGACTCTGGCCCAATCACCAGGAGACTGGGAGTTCTAGTCCTGCCTTAAGCATGAAAGCCAGCTGGGTGACTCTGGGCCAATCACCAGGAGACTGGGAGTTATAGTTCTACCTTAAACATGAAAGCCAGCTGGGTGACTTTGGGCCATTCACCAGGAGACTGGGAGTTATAGTTCTGCCTTAAACATCAAAGCCAACTGGGTGACTCTGGGCCAATCACCAGGAGACTGGGAGTTATAGTTCTGCCTTAAACATCAAAGCCAGCTGGGTGACTTTGGGCCAATCACCAGGAGACGGTGAGTACTACTAGTTCAGGGTTGTTGGGAGGAAAACAACAGGGGGAAGGAACTTTGGATACGTTTGACGTCTTATTTGCAAAAATAATAAAAGCAGGATACGGACAACTTCATAAAAAATTAAAAATACTTCCCCGTTTATTGAGACTTATTGAGATTGGCTTGGTGGGGGAAAGACTTCGGCCAATACTGATCCCTTTTGCTAAATCTTTCCCTGGACGCTGAAAGTTTTCCGTGAGAAAATAAAAGTCTTGGGAAAGTAGGAATTTTAGCCTAAATTTTGGAGAAAGCCTTCGGGGGCCAACACAGTCAGGGCCCAAAATCCATCGGTTGAGCAAAGCCCGGGGAAAAAAACACCACCCATATATATATCAGAGAAGCGAGGAATTCTGGGGAATTTGGTTGCAAAAAAGGAAAGGAGACCAAGAAGAGTGATTTGGGCCTCTCCCGAGACCGATTCTGCTCTCTGAAACACCCCTTTGGGGTTGCGTCTTCTCACAAATTCCCGTCCTCAACTTCTCGAGGTCTGTGGGAAGGATTCGCACCATGTCCGGGAATCATCGTCCATTCCCGATGCAGAACTGCCCCACGTTGGGCGCAATTTCGGTTCGGCTCCTCGTCTTTCCACCTGTCTTCCGGGCTAGGAAACCTCCCCCTCCACGGCCGACGGTGAGGAGCACCACCACAGTCGGAGAGCGTTGTCGCCCCGTGCCCGGGGAGGGGATGGCGGGCGGTCCCCTCCGTCTCCTCTTCCTCCTTCCAGCTCGTCCTCGCCGCTATCTGGCAGGTCGGGAAACTGGCGCTGGCCGGAGGCCGTGGCCAACAGAGGGAGACTCGGGTGGAGGCTGAAAGGAAAAGGAGGGAGGGAGGATTAGGAAGGAAGACAGCCCCCCCTCCCACCCGCGCCCCTCGCCGTCTTCCTTCCCAATGGCACCCGAGCAGAATTCGCACCTGATGCCGTTCACGCAGTCTCCCACGGCCTGGAACTGCAGGAAGGGCTGTAGCACAGCCGGGGGGTCAGCGGAGGGAGGCTGGGTGGTGTCCCAGGCCGAAATCTGGCCACTGGTGTCGCCGCTCAGCAAATACCGTCCGCTCCTGGGGGGCGGGGTTGGGGGGAGAGGGGGGGGGAAGCACGAGAAACCCGCTTGAAATACAGCTAGTCCTCGACTTACGGCTAAAAGGGACCCACACACACACAAAAGCGTCGCTAAACGAGACAGCAGTTCGGTGAGTCTCGTCCCCGTTTTACGACCCTTCTCGGTGGTTAAGTGAATTGTCCCGTCCTATTCTCATTGTCCTCCCTCTTCCTCCTCTCTCCCTCCTTTTCCTCCCTCTTCCTTCTCTTCCCCTCCTCCTTCTCCCACTTCCTCCTCCCCTTCCTCTCCACTTCCTCTTCCTCCCCTTCCCCTCCTCCTCCCTCCTCTTCCTCCTCCCCTTCCCCTCCTCCCCCTCCTCTTCTTCCTCCTCTTTCCTCTTCCTCCTCATCTTCCTCTTCCCCTCCTCCTCCCCTCTTCCTCCTCCTTCCTCTTCCTCCTCTCCCTCCTCCTCTCCTCCTTCTCCCTCTTCTTCTCCTCCTCCTATCCCCCTCCTCCTCCTCTTCCCCTTCTCTTCTTCCTCTTCCTCCTCCCCTCCTCTTCCTCCTCCTCTTCCCCTTCTCCTCTTCCTCTTCCTCCTCTCCTCATTGTCCCCCACCCATTCGACTTCTCCACAACCCCCGCTCCCTCCTAGCACTGATGACGTTCCCTAGCCAGGTCACGAAACGCCCGCCAGAAAACCCACCCAGCTCAGAGACACACCGATGCAGAAGACAACCATCTCCTCCAAAGATGGGGACAGGAGGGGGGGGCTCCCCCCCCGAGGATCACTTACGGATCCAGGTCAAAATACATCCTCTGGTTGGTGGCCACCATGCGGGAGAGCGAGAAGACGATGTCGCCGGGCTGTCGCAGGTCCCAGCAGAGAATCTCGGGGTCCTGGCGGGAAATTGGGGCGGCTTTTTAAAAAAAAAAAGGGGGGGGGAGAAAGGACACGAGTTCCCGTCCCCCCCGTCCCCCCAACGAGCCCGATGTCCGGCCTGCAGCCATCTTTTCTTTTGGACGCAAGGCTGCCGCCATTTCTACTATTCTCCAATGCGTTTTCTATGGTGGGAAAATGGGATTGTATGGGGTTAGACGATAGGTAGCCATAACAATGTCCTTTCTAGAAAGCCAAGGTCATCCTTTCCGATTTCGGGTTTTCCCCCGGATGTACTAACACGGCTCTCTTCATCAGTGGGAATTCTGAGGAACCCTTGGACTGGGGACTCTTGATTTGATTCCTGTTTGGAACGCGGACCCCGGACACCCCGGGAATCGGGTTCGAGAGACGGGCAGCCGCCGTGCCGTGCTCGGTCCCCTCCGTCCCACCCAGCCTGGGGGCCGCCTACCTTACGCCCGCCGGTGAAGAGGTAAAAGCCGTCCGGGGAGAAGACGGCGTGGGTGATGCCGCCGCGGTGCCCGACCAGCATCGCCAAGGGGTCTCCCTCGGCGCAGGAGTAGAGGACGACGGTCTTGCCGTAGGACGCGCAGGCGTAAAGCGGCTGCGTCGGGCTGAAGGCGATGCAGGAGATGATCCCGCTTTGCCCTTGTTTCTTCACTGAGGGGAAGGGGGGAGAAAAAAGAGGGCGCGAAACGGCAGGATTCGAACTCTCCCACCTCAAGCTACGAAATGGGGATTTGGGGGGGGGGGAACCGCCCCACCCTCCACCCCGAAGGACTGAGCACCCCATCTAGAAAACGGGCCCCCAACCGTGGATGAAGTTTGCCCCACATTTACGACCCGTGGTCGCGTGATCAAAACTATCCGACGCTCGGCCACTGGCTCGCATTTACGACGGTCGCAGCGTCCCGTTGTGTGTTTGTGTGTGACGCAATCCCCTTTTGCGACCGTCCCACAAGCGAAGTCAACGGGGAGCTTGGTTCACTTAACGACCGTGGGAAGTCACTTAACGGCCGGGATTCGCTTAACGGCGGCGGCGAGAAAGGTCGTAAAAGGGAGCCAAATTCACTGAACAACGGTCTCGCTTAGCAACTGGAGCCAAAATTAAACATTGGGGCTTCCGTTGTGAGATTGTAATTCAATCTAGAGAAGCTGTATTCTAATTTAAGTGTTGTTGTTTTTCAATCGTGGCCCCTTTAAGAGGCGTGGACTTCAACTCCCAGAATCCCACAGCCAGCGAGGCTTCTGGGAGGCAAAGGGCTTCTGGGAGTTGAAGTCCACGCCTCTTAAAGGGGCCACGGCTGTAATTATTGCCGATTATTTTCTATACGGATCCTTTTACAGAGGAGGGGGCCGTTCGGTAAGTGAATGACTGCAAAACCGTCATAAATAGGAGTCGGCTGCCTGAATTTTCATCGTACGACCGTTAAAGGGGGGGGGGTTGTGACACACTATAGCAGTCGTCGTTAAGTGTGACAAAAACGGCCCCAAGTCGCTTTTCCCACTGCAGTCGTAACTCGGAACGGTCGCTAAACATTTGATCTGGCCCCAGATTTCAGCTGCCTGGGGACCTCGGACCCGAACTCGCCCCCCCCCCCAAAAAAACCTCACCGAACGTCGGTCTGTTTTCAAACGAGCGTCCGGGCCGCGAGGTGTCAAAGATGCGCACCATCTTGTCAAAGCCGCAAAAGAGACGGGCTCCATCCGGAGTGAAGCAGAGCGAGTGAGCGGCCGTCAGCTCATCCTGGATGGAAAGGAATAAGCGAAGAGCTGGAAGGGACCTTGAAGATCATCTAGTCCAACCCCCCCACTCCACCCAAGATCTCTCTCTCTCTTTCTCTTTGTCTCTTTTTCTGTCTGTCTCTGTCTGTCTCTCCTGTGTCTGTTTCTCTGTGTGTGTCTCTTTCTCTCTCTCTTTCCCTCTGTCTCTTTCTTTCTCTCTGTCTCTTTCTTTCTCTCTGTCTCTCTTTCTCTGTCTCTCTTTCTCTCTCTCTTTCTCTCTCTTTCTGTCTCTCTGTCCGTCTCTTTCTGTTTGTCTGTGTCTCTTTCTCTCTTTGTCTCTCTGTCTCTTTCTATCACCCTCTCTTTCCCTCTTTCTGTCTCTCTTTCTTTCTCTTCTGTCTCTTTCTGTCTCTCTCTTTCTCTTTCTGTCTCTTTCTCTCTTGTCTCTGTCTCTCATTCTGTCTCTTTTTCTTTCTCTCTTTCTGTCTCCTCTCTCTGTCCCTCTTTCTGTGTTTCTCTTTCTCTTTCCCTCTTTCTTTTTCTCTTCTCTCTTTCTCTTTTCTTTCTCTCTCTCTCTCTCTGTCCCTCTTTCTCTCTCTCTTTCTCTCTGTCTCTCTCCGTCTCTTTCTCTCCGTCTCTCTCTTTGTGTCCCTGTCTCTGTCTGTCTCTCTTTCTGTCTCTGTCACACTCTCCCTCTCTTTCTCTTCTCTTTCTCTCTTTCTGTCTCTCCTCTCTGTGTCTGTGTCTCTGCCTCCTGGCTCTCTGTGTGCCCCTTTCTCTCTCTCTCTTTCTGTCTCTTTCACTGTCTCTCTTTCACTGTCTCTCTTTCTCTCTCTGTCCCTCCCACCCCCACCCCCACCCCTCCCTTCAGACCAGCTCACCAAGTGGTTGTAGGGGCGGAAGGAGGCCTGGAGCTGACCGCTGAAGGCATCCCACAGGTGGACGGGGTTGTCTCGGCTGCTGCTGGCCAGGCTGCGGGAGGGGGGGGGGGAGAGAAGAGGGGGGGGGAAGGAGGGGGCTGAGCAAGGCAGGCTGAGGAAGAGGAGGCTGGGGGACTTCAGGGGGCCCAATGGACGCCCAAGGGCCTCATTCCTCTCTTTCTTTTGGGCATGTTTTAGGCAGGGAATCTTGGGGGGGGGGGCTCCCCTTGGAGAGCTGCAGGCAACGGGATTTCCTTTTAATGTAGACACTCAGAGACAATCAAGTTATAATTCTATATTCTATCCTATTCTATATTCTATTCTCTATTTTCTATTCTATTTTCTATTCTATTCTACTCCATTCTATTCTCTATTCTATTCTATTTTATTTTGTTCTCTATTTTATTTTCTAGTCTATTCTCTATTATCTATTCCATTCTATTCTCTATTCTATTCTATTTTCTCTTCTCTTCTCTATTCTGTTTTCTATTCCATTCTATTCTCTATTCTATTCTATTCTATTCTATTCTCTTCTATTTTCTCTTCTATTCTCTATTCTGTTTTCTATTCCATTCTATTCTCTATTCTCTTCTATTTTCTCTTCTCTTCTCTATTCTGTTTTCTATTCCATTCTATTCTCTATTCTATTCTATTTTCTCTTCTATTCTCTATTCTGTTTTCTATTCCATTCTATTCTCTATTCTCTTCTATTTTCTCTTCTCTTCTCTATTCTGTTTTCTATTCCATTCTATTCTCTATTCTATTCTATTCTATTCTATTCTATTCTCTTCTATTTTCTCTTCTATTCTCTATTCTGTTTTCTATTCCATTCTATTCTCTATTCTCTTCTATTTTCTCTTCTCTTCTCTATTCTGTTTTCTATTCCATTCTATTCTCTATTCTATTCTATTCTATTCTATTCTCTTCTATTTTCTCTTCTATTCTCTATTCTGTTTTCTATTCCATTCTATTCTCTATTCTCTTCTATTTTCTCTTCTCTTCTCTATTCTGTTTTCTATTCCATTCTATTCTATTCTCTTCTATTTTCTCTTCTATTCTCTATTCTGTTTTCTATTCCATTCTATTCTCTATTCTCTTCTATTTTCTCTTCTCTTCTCTATTCTGTTTTCTATTCCATTCTATTCTCTATTCTATTCTATTTTCTCTTCTATTCTCTATTCTGTTTTCTATTCCATTCTATTCTCTATTCTCTTCTATTTTCTCTTCTCTTCTCTATTCTGTTTTCTATTCCATTCTATTCTCTATTCTATTCTATTTTCTCTTCTATTCTCTATTCTGTTTTCTATTCCATTCTATTCTCTATTCTCTTCTATTTTCTCTTCTCTTCTCTATTTTGTTTTCAATTCCATTCTATTCTCTATTCTATTCTATTCTATTTTCTCTTCTATTCTCTATTCTGTTTTCTATTCCATTCTATTCTCTATTCTCTTCTATTTTCTCTTCTCTTCTCTATTCTGTTTTCTATTCCATTCTATTCTCTATTCTATTCTATTCTATTTTCTCTTCTATTCTCTATTCTGTTTTCTATTCCATTCTATTCTCTATTCTCTTCTATTTTCTCTTCTCTTCTCTATTTTGTTTTCAATTCCATTCTATTATCTCTTCTCTTCTCTTCTATTTTCTATTCTATTGTCTATTTTATTTTCTATTCTATTCTCTATTCTGTTTTCTATTCCATTCCATTCTATTCGCTATTCTATTCTCTTCTATTTTCTATTCTATTCTATTCCATTCTCTATTCTCTTCTCTTCTATTTTCTCTTCTCTCTTCTTTCAATTCCATTCTATTCTCTATTCTATTCTCTTCTATTTTCTCTTCTGTTTTCAATTCTATTCTCTTCCCTCTTCTTTCAATTCCATTCTATTCCTATTCTCTTCTATTTTCTATTCTATTCTCTATTTTATTTTCTATTCTATTCTCTATTCTATTGTTTTCTATTCCATCCCATTCTCTATTCTATTCTATTTTCTCTTCTCTATTCTGTTTTCTATTCCATTCAATTCCATTCTATTCTATTTTCTATTCTATTCTATTCTCTTTTATTTTCTATTCTATTCTATTCTCTATTCTATTGTTTTCTATTCCATTCCATTCCATTCCCTATTCTCTTCTCTATTTTCTCTTCTCTATTCTATTCTATTCTCTATTCTCTTCTCTTCTCTTCTATTTTCTATTCTATTCTATTCTCTATTCTATTCTGTTTTCTCTTCTCTTCTCTATTCTCTTCTTCTCTTTATTCTCTTCTTTTTATTCTATGCTATACTCTATTCTATTTTTTTCTATTCTCTATTCTATTCCATTCCAGTCTCTATTCTATTCTACTCTGAATTCTGTTCTGTTCTCTATTCTTCCACTCTACTCTCTATTCTATTCTATTCTATTCTATTCTATTTTCCATTCTATTTTCCATTCCCTTCCCTTCTTTTTTGGGTGTGTGTGTGTGTGTGTTCCAGGAAGCCCTGGCTTCTGTCTTTTTCAGTGTTTGATATCCGAGCCATCCTTTGACCTCGATCCACCTGGCCCAACAGGTGAGCCAACTTACAAGCACGTCTCCGCCTGGGAGGAATTCATGCGCGGGAACCAGCAGTAGTCGTAGAGGGTGTCTCCCTCCGCCATGCGCAGGACGGGGCTCTGCGGAGGGAAAGAGGGGGGGAGACGTGGGCTTCGGGGAGGGGGTGACCCCCCCCCCCGAGGCGGATGGGATGGGGGGCTCACACCCCCACTCAAAGGCTCCGGGGTCCTTCTAAGAGGGCCTCGCTCAACCAGAGGACCTTCAAAAAGACTCAGAGGGCTGAATTCAGGCAGACTTCACCTCCCTTCCGTTGGCGTCTCCTTCCTTCCTTCCTTTTCTACCTCCTGCCTCCCTCTCTGTCCCTCCCTGCCTCCTTCTCCCTATTTCGTTTCTCCCTCCTTCTTTCCTTTTTCCTTTTGCTTCCTTCCTTCCTTTTCTCTTTACGTCCTCTCGCTGTCCTTTTCTATTTCATTTCTCCTCTCTTCCTTTCCTTTTCTCTCTCCTTCCTTCCTTTTCTCGTCTCCTTCCTTTTCTATCTCTTTCCCACTCTTGGTCCCTCCCCATCTCCTTCCTGTTCTTTCATTTCTCCCTCCCTCCCTTCTTTCTTTTCTATTTTCCTCTCTCTCTCTCTCTCTCCTTCCTTCCTTATTCCTTTTTCTTCTTTCTTTTCTATTTTTGTCCTCCCTCTCTCTCTCTACCCATCTCCTTCCTTCCTTTTCTATTTCCACTCTCTCCCTCTCCCTCCTTCCTTCTTTATTCCTATTTCTTCCTTCTTTCTTTTCTATTTTTGTCCTTCCTCCCTCCCTCTCTCCCCATCTCCTTCCTTCCTTTTCTATTTCCACTCTCTCCCTCCTTCCTTCTTTCCTTTTTCTTCCTTCCTTCCTTTTCTATCTCCTCCCTCCCTTTCACAGTGTGGCCTGTTCCCCTCACATGTCCACAACTTCACAGTAACAGCCAGTCCTTGACTTACGGCCATCCCTTTAGTGACAGCAGCCCTGAAAAAAGGGGCCTTACGACCATCCTCACACTTGTGACCACTGGTCACATCTTTAAAATTTAGGCATTTGGCAAGTTACATTTTTTGCAAAGGTGAGCGACCTTCGCGGCCGGCTTCCGGTAAGTAAAGCAAAGGGAAGAAGCCAGATTTGCTTAACGACGGCGTGACTCACTTACCAACATTGCCCCCACCCCCAAAGAACGGCCTGGCTTAGCAACAGAAATTCAGTCCCCAATGGCAGTTGTAAATCAAGGACTGGCCTCTACTAAGGAGATCTGCCGATTTGTAAACTGACTGATTCCCAGGCAAGTCCTCGGCTTACGACCACAATACAGCCCAACATTTCAGGGGCTACGTGAGACGATCGCTAAGCGAGCGTCGGCCCGTTTCGCGACCTTCCTTGCACCGTTGTTAAGCGAATCGCCCCAGTCCTTCAGTTCGTCGGCCGGTCGCTCAGTGAACTGCTGCGGTTATTGAGTCATTAAGTGAATCCGAACGTTGCTTGCCCGAAGATCGCAAAAGGGGATCGCGCCACACACACACACACGTCCCCCCCCTGTCCGGGACACTGCGACCGTCGTAAATGCGAAAGCCTCGGAATTTTAGGGCATTAAGTGTGGAACAACGGCCCGATGGCCATTTTCAGCGCCGTTCGGTCACTAAACGAAGCTGTCGTAAGTCGAGGTCTGGATCCACCTACCATTTCAGCCATGTCTCCCCACTGCTCGGCGTACAATTCCGGGGGAAGGTTGTATATCCGCAGAGTGTTGTCGGCACTGTTGGTAACCAGGCAGGTTCCATCGGGGGCCCTGCGGGAGGAGGGGAGGGGGCTCAGAAACCCCCCAAAGAAGAGGGTCTCCCCTCATTTAGGAGGGGCCCACGTCGCTAAGCGAGTCAGGCGTTGTTTCAGCCCCCAACGTGGGGGGGAAAGGATAACACAAAGCCGATAACACAAGAAGAGTTGTGTTCCTTTTGCCAAACCACGAATGAGTTTATTCCGATGTTTCTGAGCCTCGGCAAGAGGGGGGGGGGGGGGACTTCAACTCCCAGAATCCCCTTGCTTGCAAGGGAGGATTGTGGGAGTTGGAGTCCAGTCACCTGAAAGCATGCTGGCTGGGGGATTCTGACAAAGAAAGAAAGAAAGAAAGAAAGAAAGAAAGAAAGAAAGAAAGAAAGGAAGGAAGGAAGGAAGGAAGGAAGGAAGGAAGGAAGGAAGGAAGGAAGGAAGGAAGGAAGGAAGGAAGATAGATAGATAGATAGATAGATAGATAGATAGATAGATAGATAGATAGATAGATAGATAGATAGATAGATAGATAGATAGATAGGAAGGAAGGAAGGTAGATAGAAAGGAAGGAAGGAAGGAAGGAAGGAAGGAAGGAAGGAAGATAGATAGATAGATAGATAGATAGATAGATAGATAGATAGATAGATAGATAGATAGATAGATAGATAGATAGATAGATAGATAGGAAGGAAGGTAGATAGGAAGGAAGGAAGGAAGAAAGGAAGGAAGGAAGGAAGGAAGGAAGGAAGGAAGGAAGATAGATAGATAGATAGATAGATAGATAGATAGATAGATAGATAGATAGATAGATAGATAGATAGATAGGAAGGAAGGAAGGTAGATAGGAAGGAAGGAAGGAAGGAAAAGGGAGAAAGAAAGAGAAAGTAAGAAGGCAGGAAGGAAAGAAAGAAAGAAAGAAAGAAAGAAGGAAGGAAGGAAGGAAGGAGGCAGGAAAGAAGGGAGGGAGGGAGGGCAGGCAAGCAAGAAAAAAAGAAAGAAGTAAGTAAGTTAGTAAGGAAGGAAGGAAGGAAGGAAGAAAGGAAGGAAAAGGGAGAAAGAAAGAGAAAGAAAGAAAGGAAGGAAGGAAGGAAGGAAGGAAGAAAGAAGAGAAAGAAAAAGAAAGAAAGAAGAAAGGAAGGAAGGAAGGAAGGAAGGAAGAAAGGAAGGAAGGAAGGAAGGAAGGAAGGAGGGAGGGAAGGAAGGAGGGAAGGAAGGGCAGGAAGGCAAGAAAGAAGAAAGAGAAAGAAAAAGAAAGAAAGAAAGAAGAAAGAAAGAAAGAAAGAAAGAAAGAAAGAAAGAAAGAAGGCAGGAAGGCAAGAAAGAAGATAGAAAGAAGGAAAGAAGGAGGGAAGGAAAGGGAGAAAGAGAAAGAAAAGTGAAAGGAAAAAGAAAGGAAAAGGGAGAAAGAAAGAAAGCAGGATGGAAGGAAGGAAAGAAAGAAGAAAGGAAAAGGGAGAAAGAGAAAGAAAGAAAAAAGAAAGAAGAAAGAGAAAGAGAAAGAAAGCAGATAGGAAGGAAGAAAGGAAGGAGAAAGAAAGCAAGAGAAACAAAGAAAAAGAAAGGGAGGAAGGGAGGGAGGGAGGGAAAAAGGAGAGGAAGGAAAAACTACAAACCTGCCACTAGACCCAGCTTCAGAAGCTAACCCAGGGCTGGAAGGGACCTGGGGGTCATCTAGTCCAACCCCCGGCTCCAGCAGGACATTGTTCAAGCCACTTCCCGACTTTTGATCCCCCCCCAATCACTTGACTATGTAGCCACGCCCACCCCATCACATGACACCCCTGCCAAGCCAAGCCACGCCCACCAAGCCACGAGAAGCCGCAATGGATGGCAACTAACCGAGGAGAGAAGCAACCTGGAATTCAAGAGTGAATTCCCTGACAATTAACCAGTGGAACTACTTGCCACCGGAAGTTGAAGAGACGGGACAGTTACTCGTTCGACAAGGCGTGGGGTCTCCTGCCTGAGCAGGGGGTTGGACTAGATGACCTCCAAGGTGCCCCCCTTCCAGATGATGGGACTGCTCCCCGCCGGCTACTCACCACTTGCAACCCTTGAGGAAGTTTTCGGGGGCGCGGCGGTACTCGGCCCAGGCGCCCGTCAACAGCCGGGGGGGCTCCGCGAAATCGTACGCCGGGACGCTGGGGGAGAGAGGAGAAATACGACGGTCGCGCCTCGCGAATCGCCCTCCTCGCTGGCTCCTAACCGGCCCTCGCAATGCGCTAACTCAGCTGCCTTCAGCTACCGTCGCCCGTCGCGAGCACTGAGGACGTCGCTGAGTTTGGGACTCTCAAGGAACACCCCCCCCCCCCACAGTCCTCCACCTCCTCCTTCTTCTCTCTGCAAGCCCCACACCCTTCTAGCCCAGATGACGTTCCCTAGTTGGGTCAGGAGACGTCTGCAAGGAAAGAATTAAGCTCAGAGAGCACCAAGGACCCCACAGTTCCTTTGTTCCTCCCTCTCTTCCTCCCTCCTGAAATCCCTTCTCTTCTAGCACAGATGACGTTCCCTAGCTGGGTCATGAAACGTCTACAAGGAATATGTAGAGTCCCAAGGACCCCATCGTCCTTTCCTTCCTTCCTTCCTTCCTTCCTTCCTTCCTTCCTTCCTTCCTTCCTTCCTCCCTCCCTCCCTCCCTCCTGAAATCCCTTCTCTTCTAGCACAGATGATGTTCCCTAGCTGGGTCATGAAACGTCTACAAGGAATATGTAGAGTCCCAAGGACCCCACCGTCCTTCCTTCCTTCCTTCCTTCCTTCCTTCCTTCCTTCCTTCCTTCCTTCCTTCCTTCCTTCCTTCCTTCCTTCCTTCCTCCCTCCTGAAATCCCTTCTCTTCTAGCACAGATGATGTTCCCTAGCTGGGTCATGAAACGTCTACAAGGAATATGTAGAGTCCCAAGGACCCCACCGTCCTTCCTTCCTTCCTTCCTTCCTTCCTTCCTTCCTTCCTTCCTTCCTTCCTTCCTTCCTTCCTTCCTTCCTTCCTTCTTCCCTCCCTCCCTCCTGAAATCCCTTCTCTTCTAGCACAGATGACGTTCCCTAGCTGGGTCATGAAACGTCTACAAGGAATATGTAGAGTCCCAAGGACCCCACCGCCCTTTCCTTCCTTCCTTCCTTCCTTCCTTCCTTCCTTCCTTCCTTCCTTCCTTCCTTCCTTCCTTCCTTCCTTCCTTCCCTCCTGAAATCCCTTCTCTTCTAGCACAGATGATGTTCCCTAGCTGGGTCATGAAACATCTACAAGGAATATGTAGAGTCCCAAGGACCCCACCGTCCTTTCCTTCCTTCCTTCCTTCCTTCCTTCCTTCCTTCCTTCCTTCCTTCCTTCCTTCCTTCCTTCCTTCCTTCCTTCCTTCCCTCCTTCCTTCCTTCCCTCCTTCCTTCCTCCCTCCCTCCCTCCCTCCCTCCCTCCCTCCTGAAATCCCTTCTCTTCTAGCACAAATGATGTTCCCTAGCTGGGCCATAAAACGTCTACAAGGAATATGTAGAGTCCCAAGGACCCCACTGCCCTTTCCTTCCTTCCCTCCTTCCTTCCTTCCCTCCTTCCTTCCTTCCTTCCTTCCTTCCTTCCTTCCTTCCTTCCTTCCTTCCCTCCTGAAATCCCTTCTCTTCTAGCACAGATGACGTTCCCTAGCTGGGTCATGAAACGTCTACAAGGAATATGTAGAGTCCCAAGGACCCCACTGCCCTTTCCTTCCTTCCCTCCTTCCTTCCTTCCTTCCTTCCTTCCTTCCTTCCTTCCTTCTTCCCTCCCTCCCTCCTGAAATCCCTTCTCTTCTAGCACAGATGACGTTCCCTAGCTGGGTCATGAAACGTCTACAAGGAATATGTAGAGTCCCAAGGACCCCACCGCCCTTTCCTTCCTTCCTTCCTTCCTTCCTTCCTTCCTTCCTTCCTTCCTTCCTTCCTTCCTTCCTTCCTTCCCTCCTGAAATCCCTTCTCTTCTAGCACAGATGATGTTCCCTAGCTGGGTCATGAAACATCTACAAGGAATATGTAGAGTCCCAAGGACCCCACCGTCCTTTCCTTCCTTCCTTCCTTCCTTCCTTCCTTCCTTCCTTCCTTATCTTTCCTTCCTTATCTTTCCTTCCTTCCTTCCTTCCTTCCTTCCTTCCTTCCTTCCTTCCCTCCTGAAATCCCTTCTCTTCTAGCACAGATGATGTTCCCTAGCTGGGTCATGAAACATCTACAAGGAATATGTAGAGTCCCAAGGACCCCACCGTCCTTTCCTTCCTTCCTTCCTTCCTTCCTTCCTTCCTTCCTTCCTTCCTTCCTTCCTTCCCTCCTTCCTTCCTTCCTTCCTTCCCTCCTTCCTTCCCTCCTTCCTTCCTCCCTCCCTCCCTCCCTCCCTCCCTCCCTCCCTCCTGAAATCCCTTCTCTTCTAGCACAAATGATGTTCCCTAGCTGGGCCATAAAACGTCTACAAGGAATATGTAGAGTCCCAAGGACCCCACTGCCCTTTCCTTCCTTCCCTCCTTCCTTCCTTCCCTCCTTCCTTCCTTCCTTCCTTCCTTCCTTCCTTCCTTCCTTCCTTCCTTCCCTCCTGAAATCCCTTCTCTTCTAGCACAGATGACGTTCCCTAGCTGGGTCATGAAACGTCTACAAGGAATATGTAGAGTCCCAAGGACCCCACCGCCCTTTCCTTCCTTCCTTCCTTCCTTCCTTCCTTCCTTCCTTCCTTCCTTCCTTCCTTCCTTCCTTCCTTCCTTCCCTCCTGAAATCCCTTCTCTTCTAGCACAGATGATGTTCCCTAGCTGGGTCATGAAACATCTACAAGGAATATGTAGAGTCCCAAGGACCCCACCGCCCTTTCCTTCCTTCCTTCCTTCCTTCCTTCCTTCCTTCCTTCCTTCCTTCCTTCCTTCCTTCCTTCCTTCCTTCCTCCCTCCCTCCCTCCCTCCCTCCCTCCCTCCTGAAATCCCTTCTCTTCTAGCACAAATGATGTTCCCTAGCTGGGTCATGAAACGTCTACAAGGAATATGTAGAGTCCCAAGGACCCCACCGTCCTTTCCTTCCTTCCTTCCTTCCTTCCTTCCTTCCTTCCTTCCTTCCTTCCTTCCTTCCTTCCTTCCTTCCTTCCTTCCTTCCTTCCTCCTTCCCTCCTGAAATCACTTCTCTTCTAGCACAGATGATGTTCCCTAGCTGGGTCATGAAACGTCTACAAGGAATATGTAGAGTCCCCAAGGACCCCACCGCCCTTTCCTTCCTTCCTTCCTTCCTTCCTTCCTTCCTTCCTTCCTTCCTTCCTTCCTTCCTTCCTTCCTTCCTTCCTTCCTTCCTCCCTCCTGAAATCCCTTCTCTTCTAGCACAGATGACGTTCCCTAGCTGGATCATGAAACATCTACAAGGAATATGTAGAGTCCCAAGGACCCCTCCTTCCTTCCTTCCTTCCTTCCTTCCTTCCTTCCTTCCTTCCTTCCTTCCTTCCTTCCTTCCTTCCTCCCTCCCTCCTGAAATCCCTTCTCTTCTAGCACAGATGATGTTCCCTAGCTGGGTCATGAAACATCTACAAGGAATATGTAGAGTCCCAAGGACCCCACCGCCCTTTCCTTCCTTCCTTCCTTCCTTCCTTCCTTCCTTCCTTCCTTCCTTCCTTCCTTCCTTCCTCCCTCCTGAAATTCCTTCTCTTCTAGCACAGATGATGTTCCCTAGCTGGGTCATGAAACATCTACAAGGAATATGTAGAGTCCCAAGGACCCCTCCTTCCTTCCTTCCTTCCTTCCTTCCTTCCTTCCTTCCTTCCTTCCTTCCTTCCTTCCTTCCTTCCTTCCTTCCTCCCTCCTGAAATCCCTTCTCTTCTAGCACAGATGATGTTCCCTAGCTGGGTCATGAAACATCTACAAGGAATATGTAGAGTCCCAAGGACCCCACCGCCCTTTCCTTCCTTCCTTCCTTCCTTCCTTCCTTCCTTCCTTCCTTCCTTCCTTCCTTCCTCCCTCCTGAAATCCCTTCTCTTCTAGCACAGATGATGTTCCCTAGCTGGGTCATGAAACATCTACAAGGAATATGTAGAGTCCCAAGGACCCCACCGTCCTTTCCTTCCTTCCTTCCTTCCTTCCTTCCTTCCTTCCTTCCTTCCTTCCTTCCTTCCTTCCTTCCTTCCTTCCCTCCTTCCTTCCTTCCTTCCTCCCTCCCTCCCTCCCTCCTGAAATCCCTTCTCTTCTAGCACAAATGATGTTCCCTAGCTGGGTCATAAAACGTCTACAAGGAATATGTAGAGTCCCAAGGACCCCACCGCCCTTTCCTTCCTTCCTTCCTTCCTTCCTTCCTTCCTTCCTTCCTTCCTTCCTTCCTTCCTTCCTTCCTTCCTTCCTTCCTTCCTCCCTCCCTCCCTCCCTCCTGAAATCCCTTCTCTTCTAGCACAGATGACGTTCCCTAGCTGGGTCATAAAACGTCTACAAGGAATATGTAGAGTCCCAAGGACCCCACCGTCCTTTCCTTCCTTCCTTCCTTCCTTCCTTCCTTCCTTCCTTCCTTCCTTCCTTCCTTCCTTCCTTCCTTCCTTCCTTCCTTCCTTCCTTCCTTCCCTCCTTCCTTCCTTCCTTCCCTCCCTCCCTCCCTCCCTCCTGAAATCCCTTCTCTTCTAGCACAAATGATGTTCCCTAGCTGGGTCATAAAACGTCTACAAGGAATATGTAGAGTCCCAAGGACCCCACCGTCCTTTCCTTCCTTCCTTCCTTCCTTCCTTCCTTCCTTCCTTCCTTCCTTCCTTCCTCCTTCCCTCCTGAAATCCCTTCTCTTCTAGCACAAATGATGTTCCCTAGCTGGATCATGAAACATCTACAAGGAATATGTAGAGTCCCAAGGACCCCTCCTTCCTTCCTTCCTTCCTTCCTTCCTTCCTTCCTTCCTTCCATCCTTCCTTCCTTCCTTCCCTCCTGAAATCCCTTCTCTTCTAGCACAAATGATGTTCCCTAGCTGGGTCATGGAACGTCTACAAGGAATATGTAGAGTCCCAAGGACCCCTCCTTCCTTCCTTCCTTCCTTCCTTCCTTCCTTCCTTCCTTCCTTCCTTCCTTCCTTCCTTCCTTCCTTCCTTCCTTCCTTCCTTCCTTCCTGAAATCCCTTCTCTTCTAGCACAGATGATGTTCCCTAGCTGGGTCATGAAACATCTACAAGGAATATGTAGAGTCCCAAGGACCCCACCGCCCTTTCCTCCTTCCTTCCTTCCTTCCTTCCTTCCTTCCTTCCTTCCTTCCTTCCTTCCTTCCTTCCTTCCTTCCTTCCTTCCCTCCCTCCCTCCCTCCCTCCCTCCCTCCCTCCCTCCCTCCCTCCTGAAATCCCTTCTCTTCTAGCACAAATGATGTTCCCTAGCTGGGTCATGAAACGTCTACAAGGAATATGTAGAGTCCCAAGGACCCCACCGTCCTTTCCTTCCTTCCTTCCTTCCTTCCTTCCTTCCTTCCTTCCTTCCTTCCTTCCTTCCTTCCTTCCTTCCTTCCTTCCTTCCTCCTTCCCTCCTGAAATCCCTTCTCTTCTAGCACAGATGATGTTCCCTAGCTGGGTCATGAAACGTCTACAAGGAATATGTAGAGTCCCAAGGACCCCACCGCCCTTTCCTTCCTTCCTTCCTTCCTTCCTTCCTTCCTTCCTTCCTTCCTTCCTTCCTTCCTTCCTCCCTCCTGAAATCCCTTCTCTTCTAGCACAGATGATGTTCCCTAGCTGGGTCATGAAACATCTACAAGGAATATGTAGAGTCCCAAGGACCCCACCGTCCTTTCCTTCCTTCCTTCCTTCCTTCCTTCCTTCCTTCCTTCCTTCCTTCCTTCCTTCCTTCCTTCCTTCCTTCCTTCCCTCCCTCCTTCCTTCCTTCCTTCCTCCCTCCCTCCCTCCCTCCTCCTGTTCTCTTCTAGCACAAATGATGTTCCCTAGCTGGGTCATAAAACGTCTACAAGGAATATGTAGAGTCCCAAGGACCCCACCGCCCTTTCCTTCCTTCCTTCCTTCCTTCCTTCCTTCCTTCCTTCCTTCCTTCCTTCCTCCCTCCCTCCCTCCCTCCTGAAATCCCTTCTCTTCTAGCACAGATGACGTTCCCTAGCTGGGTCATGAAACGTCTACAAGGAATATGTAGAGTCCCAAGGACCCCACCGCCCTTTCCTTCCTTCCTTCCTTCCTTCCTTCCTTCCTTCCTTCCTTCCTTCCTTCCTTCCTTCCTTCCTTCCTTCCTCCCTCCTGAAATCCCTTCTCTTCTAGCACAGATGACGTTCCCTAGCTGGGTCATGAAACGTCTACAAGGAATATGTAGAGTCCCAAGGACCCCACCGTCCTTTCCTTCCTTCCTTCCTTCCTTCCTTCCTTCCTTCCTTCCTTCCTTCCTTCCTTCCTTCCTTCCTTCCTTCCTTCCTTCCTCCCTCCCTCCCTCCCTCCTGAAATCCCTTCTCTTCTAGCACAGATGACGTTCCCTAGCTGGGTCATGAAACGTCTACAAGGAATATGTAGAGTCCCAAGGACCCCACCGCCCTTTCCTTCCTTCCTTCCTTCCTTCCTTCCTTCCTTCCTTCCTTCCTTCCTTCCTTCCTTCCTTCCTCCCTCCTGAAATCCCTTCTCTTCTAGCACAGATGACGTTCCCTAGCTGGGTCATGAAACGTCTACAAGGAATATGTAGAGTCCCAAGGACCCCACCGTCCTTTCCTTCCTTCCTTCCTTCCTTCCTTCCTTCCTTCCTTCCTTCCTTCCTTCCTTATCTTTCCTTCCTTCCTTCCTTCCTTCATCCTTCCTCCTGAAATCCCTTCTCTTCTAGCACAGATGACGTTCCCTAGCTGGGTCATGAAACATCTACAAGGAATATGTAGAGTCCCAAGGACCCCACAGCCCTTTCCTTCCTTCCTTCCTCCCTTCCTTCCTTCCTTCCTTCCTTCCTTCCTTCCTCCCTCCCTCCTGAAATCCCTTCTCTTCTAGCACAGATGACGTTCCCTAGCTGGGTCATGAAACGTCTACAAGGAATATGTAGAGTCCCAAGGACCCCACCGTCCTTTCCTTCCTTCCTTCCTTCCTTCCTTCCTTCCTTCCTTCCTTCCTTCCTTCCTTCCTTCCTTCCTTATCTTTCCTTCCTTCCTTCCTTCCTTCCTTCCTTCCTTCCTTCCTTCCTTCATCCTTCCTCCTGAAATCCCTTCTCTTCTAGCACAGATGACGTTCCCTAGCTGGGTCATGAAACATCTACAAGGAATATGTAGAGTCCCAAGGACCCCACCGTCCTTTCCTTCCTTCCTTCCTTCCTTCCTTCCTTCCTTCCTTCCTTCCTTCCTTCCTTCCTTCCTTCCTTCCCTCCCTCCTTCCTTCCTTCCTTCCTCCCTCCCTCCCTCCTGAAATCCCTTCTCTTCTAGCACAAATGATGTTCCCTAGCTGGGTCATAAAACGTCTACAAGGAATATGTAGAGTCCCAAGGACCCCACCGCCCTTTCCTTCCTTCCTTCCTTCCTTCCTTCCTTCCTTCCTTCCTTCCTTCCTTCCTTCCTTCCTTCCTTCCTTCCTCCCTCCCTCCCTCCCTCCTGAAATCCCTTCTCTTCTAGCACAGATGACGTTCCCTAGCTGGGTCATGAAACGTCTACAAGGAATATGTAGAGTCCCAAGGACCCCACCGCCCTTTCCTTCCTTCCTTCCTTCCTTCCTTCCTTCCTTCCTTCCTTCCTTCCTTCCTTCCTTCCTTCCTTCCTTCCTCCCTCCTGAAATCCCTTCTCTTCTAGCACAGATGACGTTCCCTAGCTGGGTCATGAAACGTCTACAAGGAATATGTAGAGTCCCAAGGACCCCACCGTCCTTTCCTTCCTTCCTTCCTTCCTTCCTTCCTTCCTTCCTTCCTTCCTTCCTTCCTTCCTTATCTTTCCTTCCTTCCTTCCTTCCTTCCTTCCTTCCTTCCTTCATCCTTCCTCCTGAAATCCCTTCTCTTCTAGCACAGATGACGTTCCCTAGCTGGGTCATGAAACATCTACAAGGAATATGTAGAGTCCCAAGGACCCCACAGCCCTTTCCTTCCTTCCTTCCTCCCTTCCTTCCTTCCTTCCTTCTTTCCTTCCTTCCTTCCTTCCTTCTTCCCTCCCTCCCTCCTGAAATCCCTTCTCTTCTAGCACAGATGACGTTCCCTAGCTGGGTCATGAAACGTCTACAAGGAATATGTCTAGAGTCCCAAGGACCCCACAGTTCCTTCCTTCCTCCTCCTCCTCCTCCTCCCCACATATCCCTTCTAGCCAGGATGACGTTCCCTAGCAGGGTCCCGAGATGCCTGCAAGACAAACTCCACCCCTCCCAGCTCAGAGACCCCCGCGCTAAGGTGTCTCCGCCCCCCCAACTCCAACCACGCCATGACTCAAAAAAAAAAAAACCCACCACGGAGTAGAAGACCCCCCCCCCAAAAAAAGTCCTCCCCTCCATCCTCCCACTCTACGGCCATGATCCAGAAGGAAGAACCCATTCCGACCGCTTCCGATCTCCGGGACCGAGTGGCCCTGCCTAAACCCAGCTGGGTTTCATTCACAAGACCGCCCGGGACCCCCGACTCACTAATATTCCACTCCGTCAGGCCACGCTCCTCCCTCCTCCTCCTCCTCCACCTCCGGGGGCTGCTGTTCCTCGGAGTCCGGGGCGGCACCCGCGAATTCTCGCCCCCCGCCGACATCTGGCTCTCCTTCCAATTCCGGCGTCCCGTTTCGCCTCAGTCCAGACGTTTCCCCAGCCTCCTCCCCGTCGTGGCCGTCGCAACTCTGGGGCGAGGCCGTCGTGACCGCCCCCTCCGCGGGGAGCTCGACGTCCATCCGGATCTTCGGGAGGCGGCGGTCGCTAAGCGAGGCTCGACTGTTTCCAGAAGGCTTTATCTTCGCCGGAGCCCAAATTCCCGGTTCGGCTTCGGAAGGGAAAGGAGGCCAAGCGGAAAGGAAGTTTCTGCAGATTAAAAAAAAAAAAAGAACCCCCCCCAAATGATCAAGGTTGTTAATTACGTTGAGATGGTAGCAAAGTTAATATTCTAGACCCCAAGAAACCAGAATTAATTTAATAGCCTGATAAAGGTTTTCCTTGCAAAGCGAGGAAATGGACATTTTAAAACCAAGCTACTAGTCCTTTGTAAGGCAGGCAATCCTTGACTTACAACTGTTCGTTTTGGGACCGCTGGACGTTACAACGGGACTGGGGAACAAAATGTCATTTATGAGCATTTTTCACACTTAACACATGGACGTAGGATCCAAATTCAGCCCCTCGACGACCGTCTCGGACTTACGACGGCCACTGTGTTGCGGGATCTTCTTGGGCGACCCTCTCGCAAGCCGAGACAACGGGGAGAGAGCCAGATTCTCTTAACAACCCGTGCGACGAACGGAAGAACCGCCGCGATTCACTTAGCGACCGTGGCAAAGTAGGTCGTAAAAACGAGGCGAAATTCACTTAAGCGGCGTCTCGCTTAGCCACAGAAATGTGGGGCTCACCTGGGGTCGTTACATCATGTGAGTTCGATCCTAGGTAGAGGCACATGTAGGGGGTCTCCTGCTTGGGCAGGGGGTTGGAGTAGATGACCTGCAAGGTCCCTTCCGACTCTGTTCATCTGTTAATTCAATGAAATAACGGACTACGGGATTTCCTTCATTCCCTTGCCATTAATTTAATACATAATAATGGGCTGTCCTTCATGGTATCAATAATTTTATGTATTTATAGGGGGTGAGTTACTCAGAGTTATATCTATGTAGTTTTGTCTTGTCAATGTCTTATTTATGGGGTTTTTTTTCTGTTTTTCTAGTTTACAATAAAATTATTTATAATAATAATAATAATAATAATAATAATAATAATAATAATAATAATAATAATAACTGTATCAACAATTAGCACCAGTCAATAGTATTTGTAATATGCATTTTTAAATGTTCAATTGGCTGAGTTTCATGTTTTATGAATAAAGTAAATAATAATAATAATAATAATAATAATAATAATAATAATTTTATGTATCATAGCAAATTATTACACAATTCAGTGAAACAACAAATGAAAGGGTGTCCATTGATTTTAACGTTTAATTCAATAAATACTAAATTAAGGGGTGTCCATCAACAACTTTATGCATAATAGAAAATGATTACACAATTCAAGGAAATGAACTAAGGACTGTCCTTCCTTCATTTATGATTAATTTAATAAAGAGGTGTCCATTATAATAATAATAATAATAATAATAAGTTGAATTTATTGACCGCACCCTCTCCCCACAGGGACTCGGGGCGGTGCACAGGGAAATTAAAAGCGAAAAATATACAAAATACATACAAATTAAAACGAATTAAACTCAATCAATCCTGTGCTAAAATCCCATTAACTAAAAATACCCAATAAATATAGTATACATTTAAAAAACCCATAGACAGAGAGACTACCCTAGGCCGGCCAGGCGGAAAAGATGAGTCTTCAATTTCAGGCGGAAGGAGCGGAGGTCCGTGGTCGTTCTAATATTGGGGGGAAGGTCGTTCCAGAGGGCCGGGCCCGCCACAATTCTTATATCAAGAATTGCATACGTCGTAGTAAATTATTACACAATTGGATGCAATCACAAACTCAAGGGTGTCCTTCATTCACATGATTGCATTATTACCAATAATTGTATATTTAATAGTAAACGATTACCGAATTCAATGAGATAACAAAGGGGGGGATTTAATCAATAATAAAGGGGCGCACTTCATTATATCAATAGATTTATGTATTATAGTAAATGATTACCCAATCCGATGAAATAACGAACTCAGTGCTGTCCACTCGTTTATGATTAATAAATAAATTAATAAAGGGGGGGACCTTCATTAGATCAATAATTTTCTATATAATAGTAATTTATTACCCAATTCAACGAAGCAATAAAGGGCTGTCCTTTATTCTTTTATGTTTAATTTAATAAATACTAAATGAAGAGGCGTCCATAACCAATTTCATTGTAATTTTATTTTATTACAATGACAATAAAGATTATTATTATTATTATTATTATTATTATCAACAACTCTATGTATCATAGTAAATTATTACCCAATTCAATGAAATAACAAACTAACAACTAGCTGTCCTTCATTCATTTATAGTTAATTTAATGAATAATAAAAGGGTGTCCATTATATCAAAATTTAAATATATAATAGTGAATTATTACACAATCCAATGAAATAAAACTAAAGAATTTCCTTCCTGCATTTATAGTTAATTTAATGAATAATAAAGGGGTGTCCATTATATCAATAATTTTATATATATAGAATAGTAAATTATTACACAATTCAATGAAATAAAACTAAAGAATTTCCTTCCTGCATTTATAGTTAATTTAATGAATAATAAAGGGGTGTCCATTATATCAATAATTTAATACATAATAAAGGGGTGTCCATTACTTCAATAATTTTATATATAATAGTGAATTATTACCCAATTCAATGAAATAAAACTAAAGAATTTCCTTCCTGCATTTATAGTTAATTTAATGAATAATAAAAGGGTGTCCGTTATATCAATAATTTTATATATATAGAATAGTAAATTATTACATAATTCAATGAAATAAAACTAAAGAATTTCCTTCCTGCATTTATAGTTAATTTAATGAATAATAAAGGGGTGTCCTTTATATCAATAATTATCTATCTATCTATCTATCTATCTATCTATCTATCTATCTATCTATCTATCTATCTATCTATCTATCTATCTATCTATCTACCCTTTCTGTCTATCTATCAATCATCTATCTATGTCATCGATCTATCTATCTATCTATCTATCTATCCATCCATCCATCCATCCATCCATCCATCTGTCATCTATCAATCTATCATCCATCCATCATCCATTCTATCTATCATCTATCTATCTATCTATCTATCTATCTATCTATCTATCTATCTATCTACCCTTTCTGTCTATCTGTCTGTCTGTCTGTCTGTCTGTCTGTCTGTCTGTCTGTCTGTCTATCTATCCATCCATCCATCCATCCATCCATCTGTCATCTATCAATCTATCATCCATCCATCATCCATTCTATCTATCTATCTATCTATCTATCTATCTATCTATCTATCTATCTATCTATCTATCTATCTATCTATCTACCCTTTCTGTCTACCCTGTCTGTCTGTCTGTCTGTCTGTCTGTCTGTCTGTCTGTCTGTCTGTCTGTCTATCTATCTATCTATCTATCTATCTATCTATCTATCTATCTATCTATCTATCTATCTATCTATCTATCATCTATCTATCTATCTATCTATCTATCCATCCATCCATCCATCCATCTGTCATCTATCAATCTATCATCCATCCATCATCCATTCTATCTATCTATCTATCTATCTATCTATCTATCTATCTATCTATCTATCATCTATCTATCTATCTATCTATCTATCTATCTATCTACCCTTTCTGTCTGTCTGTCTGTCTGTCTGTCTGTCTGTCTGTCTGTCTATCTATCTATCTATCTATCTATCTATCTATCTATCTATCTATCTATGTAAATTATTGCCCAATTAAGGGATGGCCACCATTACATCAATTAACGTATTGCATAATAATAAATAGCTCATCATTGCATTAATTTTTTTCAATAAATGATCCAATGAATCAAATAATCAATTAAGGGCTGGGCATCCATCAATCGATTTATAACAAGGAATTATTAAATCCACTTGATGAAATAACGCATGAAAGTCAGGCACCCTTCAAATTGAGCCTCCTGACCCGCCGGTGCGGCGTCACGGGAAAGCACTGACACGCGTCTGGCTGTGCAGGGGAGTCGACACGTGTCGCCGGTGTAACGGTTCCCACGATACGATGCGTGTAGGGCTGCGGAGCGCCACCAGGGGCGAGCGCCGGGCCTCCCCGCGGCAGCTCTCCCCGGGAGGAGGAGGAGGAGGAGGCGAAAGGCAGCCCGCCTTCTCCTTCCCGGCCGGAAGCTTCTTCCCGGGGTTGAGGCGATGGGCGGCGAGAGGAGGCCACCATGACAGTTCGGGCCCCGCCCTCTGGAGCCGCGCCGCGTCTCGCGAGAGTTGGTGGGTGTTTCGGGCGACGCGCCATCTTTTTTTTTTTTCCGCATAGAGATAAGAAACCGAAGAGGAGACCACCCGGAGGTTTAAATGGGAGCTTCCGGGTTCAGTGCTGTCTTTCCATTCCCCCTTTAATATCAGAGAGAATGAAATCTGAATTAATTAGTTCAACAAGCTCAAAGTAATTAGTTGAATTAAATGAAAGAACTCACCACAACAGAGCCCAAAATCTCTGTTGCTAAGCGAGACATTTGCTAGGCGAGTTTTGGGCGCATTTTGGGATGATTCTCGCCTCCGTTGCTAAGTGAATCGCTGCAGTTGTTATGTGAGGAACATGGTCATTAAGTGAACCTAGCTTCCCCGTAGACTTTGCTCATTAGAGGGTCGCAAAAGGGGATGACATGACCCTGGGACGCTGTGCCCAGTTGTCCAGCATCTGAATTTTGATCATCTGCCGCAACGGTCGTAAGTGTGAAAAATGGTCATTAAGTGAATGGCTGTAAGGCGAGGACTCCCTGTATTGGAAAGCTGGAGAGGTCAGCTCAGTTCAAAAGAGACAGGATCCACTGGGCAGCCCCTCCTGCTCAGACAAGCTCCAGCATTCGTCCTGCAAGTCCCCTACTTACAACGCTTCGCTTAGCGACCGTTCCAAGTTACAACGGCACTGGGGGGGAAAGTGACTTCTGACCGTTTTTCACCTCACCATTGCGAGATCCCCCTGGTCAGGGGATCTAAATTCCAACGCTCGGCCATTGACTCATATTTATGACGGGGAAAATAACTCCGGGGTCATATCATCCCCTATTTGCAACCTTCTGCCCAGCCAAGTCCATGAGGAAGCCAGAATCACTTAAGAACCACGCGACTCGCTTAACGACTGGGACGCAGCAAAAGCAAATTCCTCACTTAGCAACGGAGATTTTGGGCTCCGTTGCAACGGTAGAATTCCCAATCTCCTGCTGATTGGCCCAAAGTCACCCAGCCGTCTTTCATGTCTAAGGCGGGACTAGAACTCACAATCTCCTGGTGATTGGCCCAAAGTCACCCAGCCGTCTTTCATGCCTAAAGCGGGACTAGAACTCACAATCTCCTGGTGATTGGCCCAAAGTCACCCAGCCGGCTTTCATGCCTAAAACGGGATTAGAACTCCCCGTCTCCTGGTGATTGGCCCAAAGTCACCCAGCTGACTTTCATGCTTAAGGCAGGACTAGAACTCCCCGTCTCCTGGTGATTGGCCCAAAGTCACCCAGCCGGCTTTCATGCCTAAGGCGGGACTAGAACTCCCCGTCTCCTGGTGATTGGCCCAAAGTCACCCAGCCGGCTTTCATGCCTAAGGCGGGACTAGAACTCCCCGTCTCCTGGTGATTGGCCCAAAGTCACCCAGCTGGCTTTCATGCCTAAGGTGCGACTAGAACTCACAATCTCCTGGTGATTGGCCCAAAGTCACCCAGCCGGCTTTCATGCCTAAGACGGGACTAGAACTCACAATCTCCTGGTGATTGGCTCAAAGTCACCCAGCCGTCTTTCATGCTTAAGGCGGGACTAGAACTCCCTGTCTCCTGGTGATTGGCCCAAAGTCACCCAGCGTGCTTTCATGCCTAAGGCGGGACTAGAACTCCCCGTCTCCTGGTGATTGGCCCAAAGTCACCCAGCGTGCTTTCATGCCTAAGGCGGGACTAGAACTCCCCGTCTCCTGGTGATTGGCCCAAAGTCACCCAGCCTGCTTTCATGCCTAAGGCGGCACTAGAACTCCCCATCTCCTGGCGATTGGCCCAAAGTCACCCAGTCTGCTTTCATGCCTGAGGCGGGACTAGAACTCCCCGTCTCCCGGTGATTGGCCCAAAGTCACCCAGCCGGCTTTCATGCCTAAGGCGGGACTAGAACTCCCCGTCTCCCGGTGATTGGCCCAAAGTCACCCAGCCGGCTTTCATGCCTAAGGTGGGACTAGAATTCCCAGTCTCCTGGTTGTTGGCTCAAAGTCACCCAACCTGGGTTTTATGGGTAAGGAAGGCACAACTCTCCTATCTATCTGAGGTTGCCACTAACCAGGTTTGCATGCTATGGAAATGCCGATCCTGGGTCTTTAACTGACCCCCTTGAGGCCCCGTGCCAGATTCACGTGGCAGGGATGACCCCTGTGCCCAGAAGGGACGCTTGGCACTCATCCAAGTGCGGCAAAGTCCGAGAGGGAGACGAGTGCGAAAGAGATCACTGCACAAGAATGTTAATTTGCCGCAGGGGACAGGACACCCGCACGGCGCTAGGAGAAAAGAAAATCTCAAGCCCGTGGCGTGAGGATCGGTGTTAAAGATCAAGACGGGACTTCGGACCTCCTCCGCGGTCATCGGGGGCAGGCGACCGAGCGGAGAAGGCTGGCCGGCAACGGGTCCAAGGGTCAGACAGGGGCTTTAAAGGACCGGCGTCCAGCAGAGGAACGACGGCCGGACCTTCAAGGCGTCTCCTGACCACCATGAGCTTCCTCGTCCGTCCTTGGGCCAAAAGGGACGTCCGGGAGGTGATGCTGCTGGTTAGGGTGAGGAACGGGACGGTGGGGGGGGGGTGCTGGGCACGACAGAAGAGGTGGGGTCTCAAGGGGTCCGGAGGAAAAGGTGGTGGGCCTCGAAAACATGCCTCTAATGGGACAGCACAGAGGCGAAGCGGGTGGGTGGGCCGACCAGTGATTTCCACTACCAGTTGGGGCGAACCAGTACGAACCGGCTGAATCCCACCTCTGCATTCTTCCAATGGGACCATCTAAAGACCACCCACGATTCCCACTACCAGTGGGAGCGAACCGATGCGAACCGGCTGAATCCCACCTCTGCATTCATCCAATGGGACCATCTAAAGCCCACCCACGATTTCCACTACCAGTGGGGGCGAACCGGTGTGAACCGGCTGAATCTCACCTCTGCATTCATCCAATGGGACCATCTAAAGCAGGGTTCCCCAACCTTTTTTGCACCAGGGACCGGTTTCATTTTAAAGAACATTCTGCGGACCGGCTGAGTGGCTCAGCAGTCATGTGACTGGGTGGGCGTGGCCAACTTGGAAAATGTGAAACTCACTTAACAATGGTCTTGGTTAGCAACCAAACTTTTGGCCTCAACTGTGGTCATAAGTTCTTTCTTTCTTTCTTTCTTTCTTTCTTTCTTTCTTTCTTTCTTTCTTTCTTTTCTTTCTTTCTCTCTCTCTCTCTTTCTCTTTCTTTGTCTCTGTCTCTCTTTCTTTCCCTCTTTCTCTCTCTCTCTATTTCTTTTTCTCTCTTTCTCTCTCTTTCCCTTTCTCTTTCTTTCTTTCTCTTTCTTTCTTTTTCTCTTTCCCTCTTTCTCTCTTTCTTTCTCTCTCTTTCTCTCCTTCTGTATCTTTTTCTGTCTCTTTCTTTCCTTTCTGTCTCTTTCTCTCTGTCTTTCTCTCTCTCCCACTTTCTTTTTCTTTCTTTCTCTTTCTCTCTCTCTCTCTCTGTCTCTCTCCTTCATCCGCCCATCTCTGTCACTCTGTGTGTGTGTGTGTGCGTGTGTCTGTCTGTCTTGCATTCACTCAATCACTCATTCTGTGACTCTGTCTATCTTTCTCTCCCTCCCTCCCTCTCTCTGTCTCTCTATGTGTGTCTGTCGTCGTCGTCGTCCCCCAGCCTCCTCAGCCCGCCTGCCGGGCTTGGTCGCTCGTTCGCTCGTTCAGGCTCCGTGGTTGAGTAGGAGCCGGGCTGGAGAGGAGGGAGGAGGGAGCAGCCCATTGGGCAGAGCGCGCGGGAGAACGCAGGAGGATGGTGGGGACTCTTCCTCCACCCTCGTCGACGGAGGGATTCCTGTGCGCTGCCGGAGCAACCCTCCCTACGGCCGCCAGTTCCCTCCCCCGCCCGTGGAGCCTCCGCAGCCCCTGGAAGAAAACGAGTGGCCGGCATGCCAGCAGAGGAGGGAATCGGTGGCCGGTCCGGCGGCGCCCAGGAGTCCCTCCGTCGACGAGAGTGGAGGAAGAGCCACACTCCAACGGCGCGAACAGCCGCGCCTGCGTTCTCCCGCGCGCTCTGCTCAGGGGGCTGCCCCCTCCTCCCTCCTCCTACTCTCCAGCCCTGCGGCCCGGCTCCCACCCAGGAACGGGACGGTGGGGGGGGGGGTGCTGGGCACGACAGAAGAGGTGGGGTCTCAAGGGGTCCGGAGGAAAAGGTGGTGGGCCTCGAAAACATGCCTCTAATGGGACAGCACAGAGGCGAAGCGGGTGGGTGGGCCGACCAGTGATTTCCACTACCAGTTGGGGCGAACCGGTGCGAACCGGCTGAATCTCACCTCTGCATTCATCCAATGGGACCATCTGAAGACCACTCATTATTTCCACTAGCATTTGGGACAAACCAGTGTGAACCGGCTGAATCCCACCTCTGCATTCATCCAATGTGATCCTCTAACAGGGTCTTCTGAAGTTGGGTGAACTTCAACTCCCAGAATTCCCCAGCCAGCAAGGTAGTTTCTGATAGTTGAAGTCCACCCAACGTAGTGTCTCCAAGGTTGAAAAATACGGACCTTCTTCATGGAGATCTCTCTCCAGTTTGGTTCTTCGGGTCTTCTAATGGAGTCTCCATCACCACTAGACCTCAGTCCTTCCAGTTTCATTCTATTTGTCCTCTTCTTCTCTTCTCTTCCACCTTTTCCATACTTGTGGACTTATCTGAAGATTGTACCGGTTGCCTTAATAGAAATTGATTGATTGATGATGACCATCAAGGTAGTGTCGATCTTAACAACCTCCCAGATGAAGATCTGTCTCCAGCCTGGACCTTCAACTCTTTTAACGGTGCCTCCATCACTTCTATCACTGAGTCCTTTCGCCTTTGTGTTGGTCCTCCTTAATCTTCTCCTGCTTTCCAACTTCATGGGCAGCTGGGTCTTCCCATGGCTTGACGTTCTTCCATCCGATCATTTCTGACTGATCCCGTAGACGTTCTCCATGAAGAGCTGTCTCCAACCTGATCCTCCAGGTCTTCTCATGGTGTCTCCATCACCACTACACCTCAGTCCATCCACCCTTCTTCTGGTTGTCCTCTTCTCTTCCACCTGCCCCATCGCTGTGGGCTTCTCTGGAGGTTGGATGGCTTACCTCAATAAGAAATTGATGGGGGGATGATGACCACCAACTCTTTAGCAACCTCCTAGATCAGGGGTCCCCAACCCCCGGGCTGCGGACCGGTGCCGGTCCGTGGCTGGGTAGGAGCCGGGCCGCAGGGCCGGAGAGGAGGAGGAGGCAGAGCGTGCGGGAGAGCGCAGGCGGGGCTGTTCGCGCGGTTGGACTCGACGGTGGGACTCCTGCGCACCGCAGCAACAGCCCTCCCTACCGCCCGCGGATTCCCTTCCTCCCTGCCCCCCCAGAGCTTCCCCAACCGGCATGCCACCCACTCGTCTTCTTCCAGGGGCTGCGGAGGTTCCCCACCCCCACCCCCACCCCACGGAGCCTTCTCAGCTCCTGGAAGGAGCCTGACTGAGTGCACGAGCGACCAAGTGTGGCAGCGGCCACCCGGGCGGGGCAGGCTAAGGCGAGAGATCGAGTCGAGCTGGGCTGAGGAGACTCCGGGGTGTGCACAGAGCGGTGCACAGGGAAATTAAGACAATAAATATATACAAAACAGTTAAAAACAGATTAAACATAAGACCCTGCGCTAAAATTCCCCAAAACCAATCGAGACAGACAGACACACACACAGAGTGACAGAGATGGGCGGACGGAGGAGAGAGAGACGGAAAGAAAAAGAGAGAAAGGGAAAGAAAGAAAAAGAAAGTGGGAGAGAGAGAGAAAGTAAGAGAGAGAGAAGGAAAGACAGACAGAGAAAAAGAGAAAGAAAGAGACAAAGGAAAGAAAGAGAGAGAAAAAGAAAGAGAAAGAGAGGGAATGAAAGAAAAAGAAACAGAAAGAGAAAGAGAGAGAAAGAAAGAGAGGGAGAGAGAAAGAGGGAAAGAGAAAGAGAGAAAGAGGGAAGGAAAGAAAGAGAGAGAAAGAGAAAGAAAGAGGGAAGGAAAGAAAGAGAGAAAGAAAGAGAGAGAGAGAGAAAGAAAGACAGAAGGAAAGAAAGAAAAAGAAAGAGAGAGAGAGAGAGAGAAAGAAAGACAGACAGAGAAAAAGAGAAAGAAAGAGACAAAGGAAAGAAAGAGAGAGAAAAAGAAAGAGAAAGAGAGGGAAAGAAAGAAAAAGAAACAGAAAGAGAAAGAGAGAGAAAGAAAGAGAGGGAGAGAGAAAGAGGGAAAGAGAAAGAGAGAAAGAGAAAGAAATAGAGAGAGAAAGAGAAAGAAAGAGGGAAGGAAAGAAAGAGAGAGAAAGAAAGAGAGAGAGAGAGAAAGAAAGACAGAAGGAAAGAAAGAAAAAGAAAGAGAGAGAGAGAGAGAAAGACAGATAGAAAAAAAGAGAAAGAAAGAGACAAAGGAAAGAAAGAGAGAGAAAAAGAAAGAGAAAGAGAGGGAAAGAAAGAAAAAGAAACAGAAAGAGAAAGAGAGAGAAAGAAAGAGAGGGAGAGAGAAAGAGGGAAAGAGAAAGAGAGAAAGAGAAAGAAATAAAGAGAGAGAAAGAAAGAGAGAGAGAGAGGAGAAAGAAAGACAGAAGGAAAGAAAGAAAAAGAAAGAGAGAGAGAGAGAGAGAGAGAGAGAAAGACAGACAGAGAAAAAGAGAAAGAAAGAGACAAAGGAAAGAAAGAGAGAAAAAAGAAAGAGAAAGAGAGGGAAAGAAAGAAAAAGAAACAGAAAGAGAAAGAGAGAAAGAAAGAGAGGGAGAGAGAAAGAGAGAAAGAGAAAGAAATAAAGAGAGAGAAAGAGAAAGAAAGAGGGAAGGAAAGAAAGAGAGAGAAAGAAAGAGAGAGAGAGAGAGAGAGAAAGAAAGACAGAAGGAAAGAAAGAAAAAGAAAGAGAGAGAGAGAGAGAGAGAACTTATGACCACAATTGAGCCCAAAAGTTTGGTTGCTAACCAAGACCATTGTTAAGTGAGTTTCACATTTTCCAAATTGGCCACGCCCACCCAGTCACATGACTGCTGAGCCACTCAGCCGGTCCGCAGAGTTTTTTCTTTAAAATGAAACCGGTCCCTGGTGCAAAAAAGGTTGGGGACCCCTGTCCTAGATGTTCTCCATGAAGACTTGTCTCCAACCTGGTCTGTCGACTCTTCCAATGATGCCCCCACCCATCTCCAGTAGGACTTGAGTTCCTCCACCTTCCTGGGCGCATGCGTGGAAGGGGAACGGCGAAGCGAGTGGGGGTCGCGCAGGGCGAACCGGTGGCAATCAAATATGAAACCCACCACTGGGTGGATGGATGGAGTTGGGTGGGATATGGAGAGAGAAGAACCCGTCTTGGTCTTTCACTCTTGTTTGGAGACCTTCTTACGCAGAGAAGTTGTTGTCCAAATTTGAGGACGGATGGAGAAGACAGAGACATGGATTAGGTTTTGGACTCTCCCCACTGGAGTGAGACCACGGAGAACCTTCTGGTCCACTCATGAATGTTTCCATCTTTTTCAGGAACTGGCGTTGTCTCACAACGCACTCCACGAGGTGACCACTTCCCCGGAAGGTAAGACACCCATTCCGCCATCTTTGCGTTACAACCAAAACTCCACAAAACGGAAACCAGGCTCCCCTTTTTACGACTGCAAACACCGTCGCTAGGCGAGGCAGCTAAGTGAGTTTTTGCCCCTTCTTAGCACCGCTCTTGCCCCCCTCCCATCGTTAAAGGAAATCGCTGCAGTGGTTCAATGAGCCACACGGTCGTTAAGCGAATCGGGCTTCCCCGTGGACTTTGCTGGGTCAGAAGAGTCGCAAAGGGGGGGTTGCGCGTTCCCGGGGATGCTGCAACCATCGTAAATATGAGTCAGGGGCCAAGCGTCTGGCTTCCGATCATGTGATGCCGCAACGGTCATAAGTGTGAGACGTTATCGGAGGTCACCTTTTTTTAGCGCCATTCTAACTTTGAAGGGTCGTTAAATGAGTGGCTATAAGTCGATCTGTACGGGCCAACCCTGATCGTCGGAGCAAACCGGTCCCACCCCAGCTGATCGTGGGAACGAACCAGTTTGTTCGAACCGATCCGAACCGGCTGAATCTCATCTCTGGTATCAAGAAAGGATCAGTGTCTCTTAGCTTGCTTTATTTGATTTCCCGGCTCGCTTCCAAGAAGTTTTTACAAACACAAGTAGTCCTTGACTTACCACAACCCATTTAGTGACTGTTCCGAGATACAACAGCACTGAAAAAAACCCGACATACGGCCACTGTTCACCCTTAACAACCGTTGCCGTATCCCCACGGTCACGTGATCAAAATTCAAATGATTGGGGGAACCACCTCCTATTTATGACGGTCGCAACGTCCTGGTGGTGTGTGTCACACGAGCCCCTCCTTTGGCGACCCACTTAACGTCAGCTTCACTTAACAACCGTGTGGCAAATTGCGGCGATTCGCTGTAGAGCGGCGGCCAGAAAGTTCGTAAAACGAAGCCAAACTCGCTTAACGACTCGCCTCGCTCGGCAGCAGACATTTGGGGCTCCGCTGTGGTCGTTAAGTCGAGGACTAGCTGTACCTCTTTCTTAAAAAGGGATTAGGAAATTGAACGTGCAGCCTCCTTTTTAAATGGAGGACGTTGTGGGAGCTTCATCCCTGGAAGCTTTCGAGAAGAGACGGGACTGTCACCTGTCAGAAATGATGGGGAGGGAGGGGGGGTTGGACTAGATGACCTACAAGGTCCCTTCCGACTCTCTTATTCTGTTATAACCAACTCTTAAAATTGTAATCCCCAGAACGGGTCCCGGCGATTCTTGGATTCTCCCTCTCTTTCAATTCAAACTTTTTCATTCGTTTATCGAAGTATAGAATGCAAACATTCTCGTAATTCATTAAAAAAAAAAAACCAATCATCGGCAACGCCGATCTCCCAGCCAGTTTTGTAAAAATGGGGTGTGTGTGTTTGTGTTTCTTTTGTGTGTCGGTGCTGCAATTCTTCCCCCACCCGCACCCCGCCTTCTGCTCCCGTCCTCGGATAGATCAAATGCAGCGTTAAGCTTCCCGTAATCGCCGCACAACCGGTTTAAACGTTAACTTGATGCACCTGTCTGGACTTTCCGCAGCGCTCCAGAAGGAGGGGTTCGAAAAGGACGCCATCTTCGGGTTCCTGGTGGCCGAGGTGCCCCCTGCAAGAAAAAGTAAAGAGGGTACGGCGAGAGACCAGGGGTCCCCGGGCTGGGGAGGAGGGGGGTAGCCCAGGTGGGAGATGGACCGTGGGAATTGGACCGGTTGAAGGTGAAGGCAGTGGTCCCAAAAAATAGGTGATCTGTCTTATCGACATCTTTGGGTCGGTTAGGGTGCTCGAACGAATGGAAGAGGTGCCAATTTGGTCTGGTGGTGAAGGTGCCAGGCTGAAGAACCAGGAGATTGTGAGTTCTAGTCGACCATAGGAAGGATGGCTGGGTGACTTTGGGCCAATCACCAGGAGACGGGGAGTTCTAGTTCCACCTTAGGCATGACAGCTAGATTGGTGACTCTAGGCCAATCACC